>PVIH01015859.1:0-18267 GCA_004025045.1 Sigmodon hispidus
AACACCTGACTCACTCTTGAGGGAGGGGGGAAAGAACTGGATTTGGCCAGAAGTGGAGACTGATCTAAGCATTATTGGGTCAGTGGGACCATAGGACTGTCTGCTCCCTGCCCAGGGAGGGGATGGGGAGTTTCAGAGAAGAAAAATGACCAGATGTGTTGGGAGGGGGAAGAGACCTTGAATAAGGATATATAGGGAATGCTGAACACAAAGAAAATATATGTGTAGCAATCTTATTTGTATTTCTACTCTTGATAAGCCATGCTTATGATTCTTATCCTCTGTATAGTTATTGTTAACTCTTCTGCATTTTAAATTCTTTTTACTTTTTTTTTGATAAATACAAAATAAAGAAGGAAAAAAAGAAAAAAAAGAAAAACCATAAATGTCAACTATCATATAAACAAACTGAAGGAAAACCATATGATTGTATCCTAAGATGCTGAAAAAGCCTTTGACAAAATCCAATATTCCTTTATGATAAAAGTCCTGTAGAGATCAGAAATATAGGGAAAATATCTAAATATAATAAAGACGATTTACAAGAAGCCTACAGCCAACATCAAACTAAATGGAGAAATAATTAAAGAAAGTCCACTAAAATCAGGAACTAGAAAAGGCTGTCTTTCCTCTCTTCTCTCATTTATGTTAGATAGTTCTCAAACGTGTAGCTAAAGCAATAAGAGAATGAGAGGAAATTAAGAGAATACAAATTGGGAAAGAATGGGTGAAACTATCTCTATTTACAGTGATATGATTGTATACATAAGTAATCCACAGAATTCTACCAGGTAACTTCTCCAGCAGATAAACACCTTTAGCAATGTAGCTGGACACAAGATTAACTCAAAGAAATTAGTAGCTCTCCTATACACTAAAAATAAAAGTGCTGAAGAAGAAATAAGGAACACATTTCCCTTTATAATATCTGTAAATAGCATTAAAGACCTTGGAGTAACTATAATCAAAAAAGTAAAAGAATTATTTGACATAAACTTTAAATCACTGAACAAAGTAAATGAATAGGATATCAAAAAATAGAAAGAACTCTCATGTTCCTAGATAGTAAGATTAACATGACAATCCTACCAAAAGCAATGTACAGATTCAGTGCAATTCCCACCAAAATCCCAACACAAATTTTATATATCTTGAAAGAACAATACTCAATTTTATTTGGAATAAAAGAAAAGCCAGGATTGCCAAAATAATTTTGCTCAAGAAAAGAACCTCAGGAGGCATCACCATCCCAAACTTCAAGTTATGATATAGAGCTACAATACTAAAAACAGCATAGTACTGGCGTAAAAACAGACTTTTGGATCAATGGAATCAAACTGAAGATCTTGACACTCACCACCATATGTATGAACACCTGATCTTTGATTAAGAGGCCCAAAGTTTCAATGGCAAAAAGATAATATCTTTAACAAATGATGTTGGCATAGCTGGATGGTAGTATGTAGAAAAATGCAAATAGATCCAAGCCTATCACACTGCACCAAAGTCAAATGCAAGAGGATCAGAGACCTCTACATAAACCCAGTCACACTGAACTTGATAGAAAAGAAAGTGGGAAATACCCTCCAACACATTGGCACAGATGACCACTTTCTAAATATAGCACCAGTAGCACTGACACTATGAAAAACAATCAATAAGTGGGACCTCTTGAAACTGAGAAGCTTCTGTAAAGCCAGGGACACAATCAATAAGACAAAATGACAGCATACAGAATGGGAAAGATTTTCACCAACCTTGCAAGTGACACAGGACTTATCTCTAAAGTAATAGAGAACTCAAGAAACTAGAGCCCAAAACCTTGAATCACCCAATCAAAAAATGGGGTTCAGAACTGAAAAGGGTTAGGGTTAGGATTAGGGTCAGCAGAATTACAAATGGCTTGAAAAAGTGCTCAACATATTTAGTAGTAAGAGGACTGCAAATCAAAACAACATTGAGATACCACCTTACATGTATCAGAATGGCTAAGATTAAAGACACAGATGACCGCCTATACTGGAAAGTTTGCAGAGCAAGGGAAATACTCCTCCATTGTTGATGGGTGTGTATGCTTGTTCAGCCACCCTGGAATGCAGTATGGCAGTTTTTCAGAAAACTGGGAATCAATCTCCCCAAGGATCCAGCAATACCACTACTGGGCATATACCCTAAACATGCACATTCACTCTCCAAAGACATTAGCTCAAAAATGTTTATAGCAGCATGATTTGTCATAGCAGTATCCTGGAAACAAACTTGATGACCCTCAACTGAAGAACTGATTAACAAACTGTGGTACATCTATCTACACAATGGAGAACTACTCAGCAGTAAGAAAAAAAATGATATCCTAAAATCTGTAGGCAAATGGATGGATTTGGAGAATATCCTCCTGAGTGAGGTATCACAAACCTAGAAAGATAATCAGGGTATGTACTCACTCAGTAGACCTTGAAGAAAAAGCAAAGCATTACCAGTCTGCAAACCACAACTACTGAACAGCTTGGGATCTGAAGCACCTTGGAGTGGCCCATTTCTTCCAGAGGAACACCTGACCCAATTTTGATGTTGGGATGAGGAAAGCATATTTGCCTGTAGTGGTTGCTGAACTATGACACCTTGGCACTTTGGGACCTCCTGCTTTTGCTGGGGAGGAGAAAAGGTGATGGAGATAAGAGAGAGTGACTGGGAGGGACAGGAGTGGTAAGGGAGTTTCAACAAGGGGATATGTGGATAAAAAAATAAAATTTATTCATAATAAATATATATATATATAAAGAAAATATGATTGATATTTAAAACCAAAAACTTTGAAATACAAAGAGATATTAAGAAAAACAACAAATTCGGCAAAACTATAATAACCTAATGTATTCTACTTAACTAAAATGCAAAGCTTATAATAAACAACACAGAACTCTTAAGCATTTACTAACACTTAATGAATGACAAGTAAATCCAAGAAAAATAAGAAAGGAAATAAAAGCCATCCTGGAAATAAGTGAAAATTATTAGAAACACAACAAATATTGTAGATACATTAAAAGTTCTGTGGAGAAATTTTTTAGCCATAGCACCTGTATCAAAAACAACAGAAAGTACACAAAAACATGTTATGATAAAACTCATAAATTTGCAGAAAACAAGAACAAGTCAAATGGGAATCCAATAACTGGGAAGAAACAATAAAAATTACAGAATAAATAAAATAAATAGGGGCTGGAGAGATGGCTCAGAGGTTAAGAGCACTGCCTTCCAGTGCTGTTCTTCCAGAGGACCTGAGTTCAATTCCCAGCAAAACCACATGGTGGCTCACAACCATCTATGATGAGGTCTGGTGCCCTCTTCTGCAAAACTGTATGCATAATAAATAAATAAATCTTTAAAAAAAAAAAAAAATAAAAATAAAAATAAAAAAAAAAATAAAATAAAATAAATAGAATTAAAGAAGATAATAGAAAGAATAAACAAATGGAAGATCCTATTCTTTGTGAATTTAGAAATCAATAGATTCTTTTCAAAAAATAATTTAAAAAATAAAGAAGAGATTACACTTAACATAAAGAAAAGTAAGACATGTTAATACATACCAAATAACTTGATGCTTTCCCCATTGCTCAACAAATGAGTTAGTCTTTTTCAACTGAAACTTGGAATCTGATTCATTGAATCTGTACTTTCTTACCCCCTTCCCTGAGGGAACTATTAGGACCTCACAACAATGGGATAAGCTGAAGATAATAGCCAGTCTTTCAAAATTAATGATAAGACTCTAGGTCATTATTTGGGAGCTGCCTGGCAGTGCAGAGAAAGACTGGCTATTATTATTTGGAAATAATAATAATAATAATAATAACAATAATAATAAAGTTCAAATGGACAAAGCACAACACTCTTCCATACTTTCAAAGAAGATTTACCAATACTTCTTAAAATATTAGAATTTGAAAAAGAGAAATAATAAGTGTTATGCTCCTTCACAGTCAGTACTACATTAATATACAAACTAGCCAGCAACACAAAAGAAAAGAAAAAACAAGTATGTATCCATGATGAGCACAGGTAAACTTCCTGAGTAAAACACTTTCAAAAACAATAAATCTGTATACCAAAGAAATCACACACTATTAGCAGATTTGCTTTACCTTGGTTTCTAAAGCATTCAATATTTTCTCATTTATTACTTGTTCATTTAAAACTTTGCATAAAATATGTTTATCATATTTTCCATCTTCAATTTTTCCCAGATACTACAAACCTACCAACACACCTAATCTTATTTTGTTTCTTTACCCTTATTTAAAAACAAATAAAAAACACACAAGTCTTCCCAAAACACAAAATTGAAAATCAAAATATGTTAAAAAGCCAGTAAGTAAAAAATTAACCAAATAAACCAAAAGGAAGCAAAGTTTAACTAAAATACCTCTGATATTTCTTTGTGTTTGTCAAGAACATTTGCCAATGCAGCTTTTCCTGGTGTATGAATACTTAATCCAAAAATCTCCCTTTCATAATGTGGACTTTTCTTTGCAAGTGGGTATCAGTGCAGACACTTCTTCATTTGGCATGGGAGCTTGTGTTTATGGAATCTTAAAACTATCCTGAAAATTAGAAGAGGTTATTTCTAGAGGTTTAAAGAAAAATCAAAATATTAAAAGTTACAACTTTGGAAAGCAAGGTAGTCTAATAAAGGAACTGTAAATTAGGTATCTATAGAAACATTGTCTTTGCTAGGAATAACCCCAATAGAACATCCCTTTTTTTAGAAGTATTTAGCAGATATGGTAAAGGTAGGCTTTGGACCAATAAATGAGGATTAACAAGGGACAGCCAAGGTAATCTTTTGCCTTTGCCTTTGGGAAACACACATACAAATCTCTCACAGGCTCCTCTAACAAATTCAGTCCAGTCCTATTCTGCCACCATAAAGGAAACCCTTTTCCAGATCAAGTAATGAACATAATGCCTATTCAAAAAAACACTGTTCTTGACAATAGAAAAGCTATAAAATAAAGAAAAGAATAAAAAAGAAACAAGAAAAATCATAAATCAAAATTGAGAAAGGTTAGATAGGAAACTTCTACAAAGTTAGTGTTGGGAAAGGTTGTTGCATTTGCTTCTTTTTTTTATTTTTTGCTATCTTTTAATTTTTTATTTTTATTTTATTATTATGAACAAAGAAGTCACACTTTCTATCCTTGTATATACTTATTCAAGGTCGCTTCTGCCTCCCACCAGATCAGGTCATTCTCTCTTCTCCAGAACTCCCCATCCCCTCCCTGGGCAGGCAGCAGGCAGTCTCAAGGTCTCCACTGTCCCAGCATTCCTTAGTTCAGCAACCACTCCAGGCAGATCCATTTTTCTCCCCACAACCTCAAGACTGAGTCAGGTATTCCTCTAGGGAGAGTGCGATCCAAGGAGTCAGTCCAAGGTGTTTCTGATCCCAAACTGTTCAATGGTTGTGATTTGCAGCTTGGGCATGCTTAGCTTTTTTCTTGTTTGTTTGCTGGTTTGTTTAGAGTCCACTAATGAGTGAGTACATCCCCTGCTTATCTTTCTGAGTTTGTGATAACTCGCTCAGGAGCATATTCTCCAAATCCATCCATTTGCCTGTGAATTTTAGGATATCATTTTTTTCTTACTGCTGCGTAGTACTCCATTGTGTAGATGTACCACAGTTTGTTAATCCATTCTTCAGTTGAGGGGCATCTAGGTTGTTTCCAGGTTCATGCTATTACAAATAATGCTGCTATGAACATAGTTGAGCTAATACCTTTGGAGTGCAAATGTGCCTCTTTAGGGTATACACCCAGAAGTGGTATTGCTGGATCCTTGGGGAGACTGATTCCCAGTTTTCTGAGAAACTGCCATGCTGCATTCCAAAGTGGCTGAACAAGCTTACACTCCCATCAGCAATGGAGGAGTGTTCCCCTTGTTCTGCATCCTCTCCAGCATAGGCAGTCCTCTGTGTCTTTTATCTTAGCCAATATAACCAGTGTCAGGTGGTATCTGAGATTGTTTTGATTTGCATTTCTCTGAGGGCTAAAGATGAGCACTTTTTCAGGTGCCTTTCAGCCATTCCTAGTTCTTCTGCTGAGAATTCCCTTTTTAGATCTGAACCCCATTTTTTGATTGGGTTATTCAAGGTTTAGGGCTCTAGATTCTTGAGTTCTTTATATATCTTGGAGATCAGTCCTCTATCACTTGTAGGGTTGCATTTGTTTCTACATGTGAAAAAAGCTTTAGATACTATTAAAGTTAATAAAGATTTGATTCAAACGAGAAACTTTCTGATAAGGAAAAATGATGGCTTATCCACTGATTGCTTCTGTATGTAAGAAAAATTCACCAAACAAGGGTTGGAGCAGGGTTTTGTTTTGTTTTGTTTTGTTTTTTACAGAAAATTTAAAATACCCATCTTCAGGAAGTCAAAACTTGGAAATATAGATTTCTCAAGCAGATGGAAAGATTATCCAGAAAAAATATAAGCAAAATATTGGATATTACAAACTTATATTAAATATGTTTTGAGATCAAACAGATATGTTTTACATAGACATGTCATCTTCAAACACTTCAGAGATCTATAGAATATGACAGTCAAGATATTTTAATAGCATTGGTTATTTTATATTTATGACTATGACACATATCTGTTCCTGACAATATCAATATAATTCAGAGAAGATTATGGACATTGAAGAATTTTCATATTGACTTTCTTTGTACCAAAAGTTAGCCACTGGGCAAGAAAGTGTCCTTGCCTTGACTACTGATAATATTATGTCTGAAGTAGAAAAGCAAGACACAGAAGAAAGAACCATCTATCCTTTCCAGGACAAGGTCAGGAGGTTTTTTATTAACATCTTAATTCACAGATAAGTCTGTTGGATATCCTAGGCCTGTAGGTCAAAGATGAATGACCCAATACTACAGTGGAACCTTGGGTGATTGTCCCGGCAACCAGTTGTTCCTGTCATTTTTACAATTTTTTGGAAGTTGCTTGTTTGTACTTTCTATTTACTAAGTTAATGTTATTTTCTTTTGGGGTCTCCAAGGAGATTGTAGATGACAGAGTTATATATATAATTGTACTAGTTACAAATTTAGAAAAAATTTTCAGTAAGAGGAGTAAAAGTTTATAAGTTTGAGAGACATCAAAAGATAGTTTCTAGTTGATAATGCAAGTTAGATAAAAAGTGAGTTTGATATAATTTTTTGAACCTACCAAAATAGAGTAAAAAAATAAAATATTTTCTTTGACTTGTCAATTGTCAATAGACTGGACATTATTGAGGTAATTATTTCTTGTGTCTATTGTATATAGTTATTCTTATATTATTTTATAACCTTTTTTCAACACAAAATGAGATTTGTGAAAATATATTGCATATTTCCTAAAGATGGTTGTGGAATATTAGCTTAATATCTTACATTCATTTATCCTATGAAATACTTGTTTAATAAGCAAATATATGTTGCATTCTTTTAACTCTGTAAAGCTGTGTTACTTTGGCTCCTTAAAATATCTAATAGGTTGAATAAACAGCTGAATGGCCAATAGATAGGCAGGAGAGAAAATAGTTGGGGCTGGTGGGCAAAGAGAATGCAGGGAATAAGAAATCTAGACTAGAGAGTGAGTATCAAAAAATAAGAAGAGAACAACATGGACCAGGCATACAGCCACATAGCCAACCACAAAGGAAGAAAGAAAGAAAGATTTGTAGAACAAAAAAGTAAAAATCCCAGAGGCAAAACATAGAGAAAGAGAAACTGAATAATTTAAGTTAAAAATGTTGTCTAAAAAGAAGCCAGGCTAAGGCTGAGCATTTGTAAGTAATTCTCAATCTCCATGTAATTATTTGGGAGCTGGATGCCAGGCACTCAAAGAGTTAAATAGTAGAAGATACATATTTGGAGTATGGCTTTGCTTTGATATGAATGTGACTGTCTCCTGGTTCTATCATCTTGAAGTGTAAAAATATTTAACTTATTTTTTATTTTACTGGAGACTACAAATGAGGGTTTTATATTTTAAAATAATTTTAGATACAAAACTTCGTTTTTTTATGAGATTATATTTCAAAGTGTTTGAACATATAAAGAATGTGGGATTTTTAAAGTCTCTAAAATGTGCAATATTGTGATATTGATGTTATGTTAGTTTGGGGAGATGAACAAAAAAAATAAAATGTGGTCTTGGGAATAAAAAATTGAAAACATAATGCTTTAACAGTAATATGTTTATATGTCAAGGTGACAAGAAGTAAGATTACCTTTATGCCTGACCACATAAATTCAATCCTGTACAGGTTTTATGTCACCTTGATATAAGCTAGAGTTATCTAAAAGTGGATAACATCATTTGAGAAGTATTCCATTGCTGTAATAAATTATATTCCCATAATTTCAAGGCAATGTTAGCCACATTTAACTTTAATTTACCTCTCTGTCCTTCTGGTCCTATGTATTCAAACAATCTTCTTTTTGCTTACCTGAGAAAACTTTCTAATCTATAATAGCTAAATATTTACTTAATGAATGGGCCAGTTTAAATGTCAAGGTTCTTGTGCAATTATTGTTACATATTAACCCATGTCTACTAGCCATTCAATGATAATGCAATTTGTTTGTATTTTTAATTTTGATATGTATTTATTTATAAAAATTTGCCAAAATATTCACTTTATGGTTTTTTGTGAATTTTTCCTCTGTTCTATATCTTTTCTATTATTCTGAGCAGTATTTTTTTTTGCAACAGACATTTTGTTCTTTAATTGCTCTAGGAAGTTATCTTCAAGTTGAAAAAATAGAACTGAACTAAGTTTGATATGAGGGTAATAAAAGTCTCCTCAAGAAATCTTCCAGTGGCAAAGGCAAAAGATTCTCTTCTCTGTCTCTTGTTAACCTATACTTATTAGTCTAATGTCTGCCTTCACCATACCTTCTGCATAATCCAGAAGAGATTAGTGGGGTAATACTTTGAAAAGATCGTTTTTAGAAATGTCCTGTTTACATTTCCTTTATAGGTGATCTTGATTACTGTAATTGTAACATTGAATATTTTTATTTTTGTGCAAATCTGTTGAAATCACTTCTATCTAAGTTTCATCACACTTATGATATTCTATATTAATTGTATTTAATATTCAATCCTCAAGGATGCTGATCTTGCCTTTAAAGGCCTAATTATGTTTCATATTGTTCATTGTTATTTTCAAAAGCCAGAGATTTAATTACTTTTTATTTTATAAATTTGATTATTCTATTATTGCTGAAATCAATTTTTGTAACAAATCAGTGAAGATTTATTTTGGGCCCTGTGTGCCTTCTGTAAATGATGCAATTTTCTTTTCTACTTCATCAATTCTTTTTATTTATTTATTTATTATGTATTTATCAAAAAAACCAGTAAAATGAATTTAAAATGCTGAAAAGTTAACAATAACTATAAAGAAGATAAAAATCATAAGCATGACTTATCAAGGGTGAAAATGCAAATAAGATTGCTACACATATATTTACTTTGTGTTCAGCTTTCCCTCTGAATTTTTTTTTCCATCCCTGTATATCCTTATTCAAGGTCCCTTCCCTCTTCCACCACATCAGGTCTACTTCATCAATTCTGTCTCAAGCTCCCATGTAGCATAAAGCCAGGGTGGGGTAATCATATGTAGACTGCCTTTCTATATTAGCACATTCTTTCTCCCAAAGAAGTTGTTCTTGGGAGAGTTTAATACCTCTAGCATTACTTATTTTTTCAATATTCTTGGCCTCATTTTTCTACCAAGTCCTCCGTTATAGTTGGGGACCAGCCTCCAAAAACTGTTTTAACTAAATCAATCTGATCCTAAAGGATAATTCTATTGAAAATTGACCACAAGTTTGACATCTGCTTCACAAGCAGTGACTGCATGTTCTATGAGACTATTGCATATTTGAATCTCCTCAAACCTAACATTTGCACAGGAATCCATTCATTTCTTACACATGTATGAGAATATTTATCATTTGACATTTCCTATTGGGTAAATTAAGTTTAATTTTTTAAAAGTCTTAAATTGTATTTCTGTAACCTAGCTGCAAACCACAAACCCAGAATACCCTGGGACCAGAAGGAACTTAAATGAGACATCCAGGGAGTCCCCTAGGAAGAGAAAATAGAGATCTCCTTAGCTAATTGTGAGCATAAGGAATTGAAACTAAGAAGGGTTGGCAAAAAATAATGATACAAGGAGATAACTGAATGATAGAAACAACAAAGAGGGAGATAAAAGAGATGAAAATCTTAATAGAGGAAGTCAATGTGGGGTTGGAAAAAGACCACATGCTAGGGAAACCTCCACAATACAGGATGTCCCTGACTAAGTCTTTAACCAATAGTGAAGGTGTTGCATAAACTTGACTCCCTCTATAATCAAATGAATAGTCACCGTGTGTCATCACAGAATTTACATCCAACAAAGAACAGAGGTAGAGGCAGGGATACATGGCTGAGCACTGGACTGAGTTCCTGGTCCAGCTGAGAGCAGAAGAAGAGAGTATATATATATATATGGAGACAGGGATTATAAAAAATTCTCACAGTGATGGCTGGCTGGAGTTCTAGGGAGCTCACAGAATCAAGAAATCAAGAACAGTCACTGGGAAATCATCAGGAAAAGGAATTAGGCCCTCCAAGGATAGGCAACTGTCCACTGACATGGGCCATATGTGGAACCTCAAGGGGAGAAATCAGACTGTGTTTCTGTGCATAGACTGTCACTTCAAAGCCCATTCCCTCCAGAGCAACACCTAAACCAATCATGATATTAGGATGAGGAAATTGGACCTTCCCTGAGTGGATGCTAAGCTGATCCACCATGGGATTTCTTGCCCTTTGTGTGGAGGGTATGTGGGGTGGGGAGAAGGAAGACTGACTGGGAGTCGTTGGGGGGAAGGAGAGGGAGCAAGGGACATGGAAAAAAAGACTTTGTTTTGTAAACAAAATAAATAAAAAATAAAATAAAATAAATGAAAAATAAAAATAGATAAAAAGAACAATACTCAACTTCATATAGAATAACAAGAAACTCCGGATTGCTAAAACAATCCTGTTCAATAAAAGAACGTCAGGAGGCATCATCATTCCTCACTTCAAGATATACTTTAAAGCTACAATAAGAAAAAATAGCCTGGTACTGGCCTATAAAATCAGACTTGTGGATTAATGGAATTGAATTGAAGATCACAACCTTAGTTGACACTCCTATGAACACCTGATGAGGCCAAAATATACAATGGAAAAAAGACAGTATCTTCAACAAATGGTGCTGGCATATCTGGATAGTATATGTATAAATATTCAAATAGATTCGTATCTATCATCCAGCATAAAACTCAAAACTTAATGGATCAAAGATCTCAACATAAAACCAGATACACATACCACTCTGTATTAAACCAATCCTTCCTTTTAAGAACACCCAATTGACTCACCAAATATATTGATAATAATAATTCTGATGACCATGAAGTGAAACAGCTACCTAGTGGGATGGCAGCCTGAAGAGGTGGTTCAATGAAAACCATTATGGGAAATGGAACCTGCTATCTGAAAAACTCACCAAAGATGAAATCATGGATGAAAAACATGTTTCACAAAAACTTCCTAAAATGTAAGGCTGGTTAGTGGAGAGAGTCTAACTCAAAATTCATTTAAGGCTAACTCTGCCATCTGACTCCAAGCAAACCTTAATTGTCTAGACATAATCAAAATATCACACAACTCTCAGACATGATGTCTATCACATGGGTAGGCCTTAAATCCATTCAGATAGTGGTTGAATAGTCCCAAATCTCTAATACCACTATTGCACCAGAGTATGATACAGGCATATCACGATAGAAGTTTGAAGGTTATGTAGCCTTTTTTGTTTGTATTTTTTCCTCCAGTACTGTGTAGAGTTCCCTACATTACCATGAGCACTATACAGAAGTTGTGAAGGCTCTAAGTAGAAATCAGCTTTACTTCTTTGCAGTCATTGTAATATATAAGCAGTCTTCTCAATTGATTGGCCTTATACTCGATTTGTAGAGAGTGGTCAATAAACTTGACAATAACCTAGTGGGTTTTCATAAGGCCCCCTTGACAGATGTAACCCATTTCTGATATTGAAGGTTCATTTGTTGGCAAGAGATGTCTAGTTGAGCTTTCTCTTCCTTGTTATTTGGTACTTAAATTTAAATTTCTTTCATATATATGTATACTATAAGAAGCCTCTACTACAATAGGTTTCCATACAACCCTTTGTTAGCTATCCCCATATTTCCTTAATTGCCCCTTACTTTTATTCTTCTTGTCACTTTAATTTCTCATATTTTAAGGTACTTCTCACTCCTATTCATCCATAACTATATATTTTATTTTCATTTTCTCAGGAGAAACCTTTCCTCCTTTTAATCCCTTAATTAAACTTTTGTATATGTGTATATGTGTATGTAAATTACAACTTGCTTATCAAATAAATAGCACATATATGCCCTATTTTCCTGTGGGGTTCTATGTTATCTCACTGAGAATGAGATGTGTGATGGCTCTTCTTGATGATCAACTTAATTACATCTTAAATTAACTCAACCCCAAAATAGGATTGGTACAATTGTTGGGAAGATTTTGCTCATTTGGTTCATTTGAAGTTGTATACGCTGCTTCTGAACCAAGCCACTGAGGAAGAATAAAATACCTTTGCTAATATGTGCTAATATGGGCCACACATTTTACTCATAAATTATATCTAGAACATAGAAAACAGGGAATTTTCTTTTGTTGCTTGATTTTGTGCACCTCTGCTGGCAAGTACATTTTTTCATTAGAATTGCAATGTATTTCTTTGAAAGTGCCACAAATATTGAAGACGAGCTGAGACATAAAGAGTCATAGACTAAATAGTTACTGAATTTTTAGACCTTCTATGCATAGGAAGCTTTATTGTTGAATTAGAAAACCATAGCACATAAACCATTCTGATAAATACCATATATTTGTGACATAATTTACAACAATATATAATATATCATAATATATAATATGAATCTAATAATAAAATATATACTATAATACATATTTCATATTTTCAAATATATAGAGATATATATTCTATGAATCATGTTACTTTAAAAGACCTTGACTAATTCATATTTTAGTACCAGAAATGTTTCAGGAGCAACAAAAGTATAGGGATAAATCTTTTAAAGTATCTTTGTATTGGGATTATTCTGGTAATGTAAATATTTGTCCTGCCTATGGGTTTAAGAAAAAGCTGATTGGCCAAGGTCAAGCAGGGAGTGTGGGTGGGGATACCAGGATAAGAAAACTCAGAAACATCTCAGAGCAGAGACAGAAACCAGACACACATGTCAGAAATAGATGCCAGAGTCACCCTGGCAGGAGATGCAGGGGAAATTCTGCTCTGAGAAAAGGTACTGAGCCCCAAACCTTGAACGACCCAATCAAAACATGGGCTTCAGAACTAAAAAGGGAATTCTCATCAGAATTACAAATGGCTGAAAGCCACTTGAAAAAGTGCTTGATGGCATGTCTGATCCTGGCAGCACCAATATGCTCCCGGAGGATGATGGGCATAAAAAAAAAAAAAAAAAAAAAACCTCCATACATATGTAATTTACTTTCTTTGTTGCAAAAGTTAGCCACTGGCAAGAGACTGTTGCCTCGACTGCTTCACAGTATTCTTTGTAAACTGGACATGCAGTATCCAGAGGAAAATGACCTCTGAACTTTGAGCAAACAAGCTGAAATGTTCCTTTAGGTTCCTGCTTCACAGAAACTGCAAGACATTATGCTGGACACAGGGAGAAGTGACTGAAAACCTTATCAAAATGTATAAAACAGTCCTTTGAATTTCTTGTTTCACTAAAATGTCTGCCAGAGACTGTAGGCCTGTAGGCTGAAGACAGATGCTTCAACATTTCAGAGGAGCATTAGATGACTGTCCAGGTAGCCAGATGTCCCTATCATTTCTAGAATTTGGAGATTGCTTGAAATGCATTTCTTGTTTACTCAGGTAATATTATGCCCTTCTATGTTCTTTGGTGAAGCTAAAATTAGATAGTTATAAATATAGGCTTTTTTTTTCTTATAATGCAATGTAAGTTAAATGAGAAACTTTGGACTCACAAAAGCAAAAGTGCTCAACATCTTTAGCCATAAGAGAAATGAAAATCAAAACAACTTTGAGGTACCACCTTACACTTGTCATATTGGATGAGATAAAAGACACAGATGACAGCCTATACTGGAGAGGTTGAAGAGCAATGGTAACACTCCTTCATTATTGGTGAGAGTGTAAGCTTGTTCAGCTACTCTGGAATGCAGTATGGTGGTTTCTCAGAAAACTGGGAATCAATCTCCCCAAAGATCCAGCAATACCACTATAGGGCATGTACACAAAAGATGCACATTCACATTCATAATAGCAAGAACCTGGAAACAACCTAGATGCCCCTCAACTGAAGAATGGATATACAAACTTGTACGTCTACACAATGGAATACTACTCAGCAGTAAGAAAAAAATGGTATCCTAAAATTTGCAGGTAAATTTATGGATTTGGAGAATATCTTCCTGAGTGAAGTATCACAAACCCAGAAAGATAAGCAGGGGATATACTCACTCATTAGTGGACTTTAAACAAAAAGTAAAGAATGTCCAAGCTGCTAACCACAACCACTGAACAGCTTGGGGTCTGAAACACTTTGGACCAGCACCTTGGAGCCAATTCCCTCCAGAGGAATACCCAACCCAGTCTTGATGTTGGGTTGAGGAAAGCAGATTTGCCTGGAGTGGATGCTGAACTAAGTCACCTTGGGACCTTGGGACCTCCTGCCCTTGCTGGGGAGGAGATAAAGTGATGGGGAGAAGAGAGAGTGAATGGTAGGGGCTGGAGGGGAAAGGAGTTTGAACAGGGGATACATGAATAAAAAATATGACTTTATTCATAAGAATAAAAAATAAAAAAGTAGAAAAGAGTAGCATTAAAATAAAAATGCAATAGTAAAAAAATATAAAAAAGATACACTCACACATCCAGATCCCTTCTTTTCATCTATAACTGAAGAAATTAACCCAGTATTATCTGCTAAATCAGCAGTGACTTTCTCTGAAATAAATTTCTGTCAAGAAAAATTTGATGTACCTAAAGGTTGACCAATATTTACTTCTTGAACTATAACTACACTTAAGACAAAGCAGTCTAATTGATGAGATGTCATTTTTTTGTGTTGACCTTAGCTATTCTAACTGCTGTAATACAACAATCTCAAAGTAATTTTTAGTTGCATTTTCCTGATGACTAAGGATGTTAAATGTTTCTTTCAGGGTTTCTCAGACATCTGTGTTTCACCTTTTTATGTATTTTTGATTCTTTGATCATTAGGTAAAAATAGATTCTTTTTTTATACAACATATCCTGATTACAGTTTCTCCTCCCTCTCCCAGCTTTTGCTATCTCCCATCCCATGCAGATCCACTCCTTGTCTTCCTCTCACTAGAAAAAAAAATGGGCTTGTAAGATAGCAACAAAACATAACAAAATAAAACATAACAAGATAAACCAGGCCACCAAATCCAATTTGGAGAAGGTGAACCAACAGAAGAAAAAGAACCCCAAGAGGGGGTATAGGTATTAGAGATTCGCTCATTCACAAACTCAGAATTCTTATAAAAATATTAAACTGAAAACTATTACATATACAGAAAAGATCTGTTGGAGGCCCAAGTAAGCCACATGCCTTCTGCTTTATCTACAGTGAATTTATGTGAGCTTACCTTAATTGATTTTGTAGTCCTTGCTATCCTCATACCATCCATCCCATCATGTTCTTACTCAATCTCTTAGATGCTGTCTTATCTTTCACAAACATATTGGAATTCTGGGGGGATAAATTTAATAGAGATTATATTTAGATCTGTTTTACAGTATCATTTTTTCTTTCTCTCTCTTTGCGTATGTGTGTGTGTGTGTGTGTATGTGTGATATAAAATCTTAATGTGGGTCTCTGTATTTGTTCCCATGTGCTGTAGTAAAAAGCCTTTCTAATGATGGCTGAATAAGACACCTGTATATGAGTATGACAGTATATCATTAGGACTCATTCTATTGTTAATTTTTTATTAGACAATTTGAATTTCATCTTTGATCTCTTGGCTATCTAGTCTCTGGTTCTTGTTGACCCTAGTAATGTCTGGAATGTGTTTTAAGTCATGGAGTTGGTCTTAAATCCTATCAGGTATTAGTTGATTACCCCAAAAGCTTTGTGCCATCATGTTAATATAATTTTCAGGCAGAATACCATTGTATATCAAAGGTTTTATGACTGGGCTAGTGTTCATGGTTCTATATTTGTTGCCTGCAGAATACCTTTCCATAAAAAGTAACAGTAGAATACCCAGGTGAAAGTTCTATTAGGCAGCAGCTCCATCTGCTCCATTAATGTTCAATGAATTGTACATTAATAGTTGCATGTTGTCTTCAGCAATGACTTTAACCAGCAATGAATAAAAGTTTTCCTTATTTTACATCCACTATGATAAGTGTAAGGAGAAACCTCAGAGAGTTTTAATTTGCATTTCCTTGATGGTTAAAGTTGTTGAACATTTCTTTAACTGTTTCTCAGCCATTTGTGTCTTTTATATAGACATTTTTTCTGTATAAATCTCAACTCCAGTTTTTAATGGGATTGCTTGTAGTTTTTGGTTTTGTTCTGTATGATGTGGTTTGGTATATTTAGTGGTTGGGTGAAATGGTCTGTAAACATGTGAGTCCGTTTGTTAGATAACATCTGTTGGCTCTTGTATGTCTCTCTTTTCCTTTTGTCTGAGTGACCTGTCTGTTGCTGATGAATATTAAGTCTTTCACTGTAAGTGCATTATGGTCAATATGTGATTTTAGCTATAATAATGTTTCTTCCATGCACATGGCTGCCATTTTGTTTGTGCCATTGAATTAATATGGTATCTTAGAGGATTTGTTCTGGTGAATATGGGTGATATTCTCAAACTCTTCTAATTAGATTTGGTCTGAAGTCTTTTGTGATAGATATTTAAAAGCTTACACCAGCTTACTTCCTACATACATTTTCTGGGAACAACTTTTCACAGCACTTTACTCTGAAGTTATATATATTGTTGCTGTTGACGTACATTTTTATATGTAAAAAAAGAAGGGATTCTATTGTTGCATCCATTGTTAGAGTATTTTATTTGAGAAGTAAGACCATGATATTAAGAGATATCAATGAAAAATAATTGGTTATTCTTATTATTTGATAGATTTTTGTTGTAATTTGTGCTGCTCCTGGTGGTGGTGGTAAGTGGTGGCTATGTGTGAGGGTATGCATGTGTGTGTGTGTCTGTCTGTCTGTCTTTCTCTTTCCCTTCTTTGTATTTTTCATTTTTTGTTTTTTCTTTTTTTTTATTTTTCTTCTGTGGGGAGAGGACTAAGCCTCAGGAATGCAGGGTTTCTGCTAACTTTCAGTCTGTCTGTTCTTGAATGGTTTATGCAAATGTCAAAACTATCTTACACCCTGTGTATTCAAGAATATAGAGCTACTGAGATGACTGTGACTTCTCCACAAAGAGGTGTGGCACCTAAAACTAGGTGCTTTTGGCCTCCGATTCCTTTCCTGGGTTCTTTTCTTTTCTTTTTTCCTTCTTATTTATTTATTTTGTATTTATCAGAAAAACAGTAAAATAAATTAAAAATGCTGATAAGTTAACAATAACTATAAAGAAGATAAAAATCATAAGCATGACTTATCAAGGATGATAATGCAAATAAGATTCCTACACATATATTTACTTTGAGTTCAGCTTTCCCTCTGAATTTTTTTCCATCCCTGTATATCCTTATTCGAGGTCCCTTCCCCCTTCTGTGACATCAGGTCATTTTTTCTTCTCCACAACTCCCCATCCCCTCTGTGGGCAGGTAGCAGATAGTCCTATGGTACCACTCAACCAATAATGCATAGTTCAGTCTCCACTCCTGGCAAATCCAGTTTTGTCCCCC
This sequence comes from Sigmodon hispidus, assembly GCA_004025045.1. NCBI lineage: Eukaryota > Metazoa > Chordata > Mammalia > Rodentia > Cricetidae > Sigmodon > Sigmodon hispidus. The sequence goes on from PVIH01015859.1 coordinate 18,072, forward strand.
CTCCCTCAAGAGTGAGGCAGGTATTCCTATAGTTGGAGTGGGATACGAAGAGTCAGTCCAGGGTGTTTTTGATCCCAAGCTGTTGAGTAGTTGTGGATTGCAGCTTGGGCATGCTTAGTTTTTTTCTTGTTTGTTTGTTTAGGGAACACTAATGAGTGAGTACATCCCCTGCTTATCTTTCTGAGTTTGTGATACC
>PVIH01015859.1:18367-29555 GCA_004025045.1 Sigmodon hispidus
CTTCAGTTGAGGGACATCTAGGTTGTTTCCAGGTTCTTGCTATTACAAATAATGCTGCTATGAACATAGTTGAGCTAATACCTTTGGAGTGTGAATGTGCCTCTTTACGGTATACACCCAGAAGTGGTATTGCTGGGTCCTTGGGGAGATTGATTCTCAATTTTCTGAGAAACCGCCATATTGCATTCCAAAGTGGCTGAACAAATTTACACTCCCAACAACAATGGAGGAGTGTTCCCCTTGCTCCGCATCCTCTCCAACATAGGCTGTCATCTGTGCCTTTTATCTTAGCCAATCTAACAGGTGTTAGGTGGTATCTCAAAGTTGTTTTGATTTGCATTACTCTGATGGCTAAAGATGATGAGCACTTTATCAGGTGCCTTTCAGCCATTCGTAGTTCCTCTGCTGAGAATTCCCTTTTTAGTTCTGTACCTCATTTTTTGATTGGGTTATTCAAGGTTTTGGGCTCTAGATTCTTGAGCTCTTTATATACTTTAGAGATCAGTCCTCTATCACTTGTAGGGTTGTTGAAAATCTTTTTCCATTCTGTAGGCTGTCGTTTTGTCCTATTGACAGTGTTCTTGGCTTTGCAGAAGCTTCCTAGCTTCAGAAGATCCCACTTATTGATTGTTGGTCTTAGTGTCTGTGCCACTGGTGTTATATTTAGGAAGTGGTCGCCTGTGTCAATTCGTAGAAGTGTATTTCCCACTTTCTTTTTTATCAAGTTCAAAGTGCCTGGGTTTAAGTTGAGGTCTTTGATCCACTTGGATTTGAGTTTTGTACACGGTGACAGGCTCAGATCTATTTGCATTTTTCTACACACTTCCATCCAGCTATGCCAACACCATTTGTTAAATATATTATCTTTTTTCCATTGAATGTTTTGGGCCTCTGTGTCAAAGATCAGGTGTTCTTAGGTTTTTGGGTTAATGTCTGGATCCTCAGTTCTATTCCATTGGTCCACAAGTCTGTTTTTATGCCAGCACCAGGCAGCTTTTATTACTGTAGCTCTATAGTAAAGCTTGAAGTTAGGGATGGTGATACCTCCTGAGGTTCTTTTGTTGAGTAAAATTGTTTTGGCAATCCTGGCTTTCCTGCTTTTCCAAATGAAATTGAGTACTGTTCTTTAAAGTTCCAAAAAATATTGTGTTTTGATTTTAATGATCAGTGCATTGAATCTATAGATTGCCTTTGGTAGAATTGCCATTTTTACTATGTTGATCCTACCAATCCAGGAACATGGGAGAGCTTTCCATTTTCTGATATCCTCTTCAATTTCTTTCTTCAGTAATTAAAATTTTTGTCAAACTGTACTTTAAGAATACCATGTATACTTTCCACAATTCCTTGTCCCTGTGAATATTATTTTGGTGATATAAAGCATGTGATTGTTTTATGAATTCAACTTGAGGCAATGTTGTTGAGTTAAATTGTCAGCAGTAGCATTGCCTCCAGCCAAATGACCAGGTAAATTCGAATAAGGTTGAATTTGGCTCACAAATCATGGCAATTATCTTTGATAAATTACATCTAGACTCTGCTGAAACAATATTTTAACTTAATTATTAGGAGTCCAATCTCAGGGAATAGTTTCTAGAACTTAAAGATTTCTAAAAATAAAATGACTATCAGTATATTAATTAAATGCAGTATTTATAAAACTCTGAAAGACCATAGCAACAGCTCATAACTCAATCATTTTAGCTGAAGTGGGAGTTGTTTGTACAACATATTCTTTACCATTAGCAACATAAGGTGCTCTTGATTAGAAAATCCATCAGTAAAAACAGAAACATCTTTTACTGGAAATTACATTATTATTTTAGAAAAAAATTTAATAAATCTGAAAATTTTTCATAATCAAACAGCAGGAAAATAAATATTAATTTGACCTAAAAATTTAGCAAAAGCAATTGTCCAAGAATCCTTATTTTGGAATAACCAATTGATCTGCCATAGGATAGTAACTATAGGCTTTCTACCAAAATATTTTTTAGATTCAATTCTGCTCTTCTATAACATGCCTAGTGCTATTGGTACCTTTGTGTCTATCTATCCCAAAAGTATTCCCAATCCAACATATTTGAGGCTTATCCTTTCCTTAGTCTAAAAAGAGCTACAGTGAACAGAGTACTCATTAGCACTTAAGTATGTATCCTTTAACTTTAGTCAAAGATTGTTTTCATTCATGTGTTTGCCCACATTATAATGAGACTACCAGCCAAGATGGAAGAGAGCCATATTGATGCTACTTAAAATTAAACAATAGTTACATACACACATACACAGTTGGATCCAACTTACATCCATACATAACTAAAGAGAGCTTATATGCATACATAAATTATATAAGTCATATACGTGTCATCATACATATATATTTTCAATTTTAACATAAACGTTTTGCAGTGAAGAATCACAATTTATTTTAAAATGAAGAAACCCAGTTAGAATTAACAAAATGTGATTAAATACTCAATATAGAAAGCATTAGAGGATAAACTCCAACCTAAGGATCCCAGATATACCCATGAAACCATACACAATCAATAATCCCACAGAAGAAAAGCCCAGAGAAAGGAATTACATACAAGCTACCACCAAAAATAGCATGAAATATCAATCACTGGTCACTAACATCCCTTACTATCAATGGATTCAACTCACCTATAAAAAGACACACATTAACAAGATGAATACAAAAACAGAAGCCATCCTTCTGCTGCATGCAAGAAATATACCTCAACCACAAAGACAGACACAGACTCAGAGTAAAGGGCTGGGAAAAGATTTTCTAATCAAATGGTCCTAAGAAGCAAGTTGGAGTTGCCATCCTAATATTTAACAAAGTAGAATTAAAGCTAAAAGCAATTAAAAGGGACCAAGATGGTCATTACTTATTCATCACAGGAAAAATTGGTCAAGAGGAGATTTCAGTCCTGAATATTTATGCCCCTAATAAAAGGGCACCTACGTATGTAAAAGAAACAGTGCTAAAGCTCAAATCCCACATCAATTCTCACACTCTAATAGTGGGAGACTTCAATACCCCACTTTTACCTCTGGATAGGTTATCCAGACAGAGACTCAGTAGAGAAATAAGGAGTCTAACAGAGGTTATGATCCAAATGGATTTAATAGATATTTATAGAAGCTCCCACCCAAATGCAAAGGAATATACATATTTCTCAGCTCCTCATGGAACTTTCTCTAAAACTGACCACATAATTGCTTATAAAGCAAATATCAACAGATTCAGTTTCCCTTCTAATGCAGTATAGTTCACATTTCCTCTCACCTTTTAAAACTTCTTAAGTATCTTCAGGTCTGGCCTTTGCTCTTCTGGTTTAGGCAGAAGAGTAAAAATTACTTTTTTACTTTTTGACACATCATTTCTATTTCCTGTCTTTTTACTTGCTTCCCAGACAACATGCAAATTTGCATCAAAGTTTTCTCTTATGGTTTCTTCATAGCAGTTTAGAACATTATCAAGGCATAACATTTTAAAAAGAAAAGAAATACACATATGTATACATATAGCATAATAAAAACTTCTTTGCATTGATATTTCAAAAACCCTATATCAATGTGAAACATGTGACACTAGCAGCACTTTTTTTAAAACCTAAATCAATACTAATATGTAACCAATTTTCTATAAATGAGCATTTGTAACCCATTGAACTCAAATGACCAAAATCCATTTCCTCTGGAAGCAAAATCACATTTCTCTGAACATTTTTTAGGCTAATTTAAGTTTTTTTCCATGTCAGGCCAGCAGCTGACTATCAGCCAGGACTAGACCTTGATGTTATCATAGTGAAGAAAAACCAATTGCCAGTGTTCCTAAAAAAAAAGGCCAATTCTTCTGACTGTATTAACAATTAAACCTTGATTTTTTTCTTCTGTGTTTGTGTAGGTTATCCATTTTAGGCAGTATCCTTTCTGCCACACAGCCTGCAGATCCAGTCTATGCCTCCCTGTATAGTGCGTGTAACCTCCACTCTCTCTGAGAACTGCTATCTGGCTGCAGGCCTTTCTTGTAGGCAAAAACAGCCCTTCCAGTGCTGTGAGTTTGATATCAAGAGAGCAGCAGAACAAGGCAGTCCTTACTATGTCTCTTCTTTTCTTTCAGGAAAATGAGTTGTGTTAGCAGACAGAAACAAGTAATAATGATGCAAACAATTTCTGGTATACCAGGATTGATACAATGCCCTTACTTTTGGTTAGTGAACTGTGTCTAAGAGATGGAATTTATTGCAGTACTCAAGGTCCAACTAGCAGGAGCTACCTGCTTATTTAAATTTAGTCAGGGGGATGTAATCCCCTTAAACACAAAGAAGAGAGCAATAAATAACAGTGACAGTCAGAACACAGACAAAGACAGATAGAGCTCATATTAACATTTATTGGCCAACTATAAATACATCTAAATATAAGACATCAATTTATTTTCTACTCTTTTCTAAGTCTCTAGGCTTACAGTCCCTTCTTCAGGGAACCAAAAGTATATAAAGTATGAAACATATCTCTTAGCATACGAGGAAAAGCAAATGGCTACTATCAAAGAAATTCCTCTAGTAGAGCAGAAGGTTTACTTTTAGATTTGCATGATTTAGAAAACACTTTATGCCTTTGTGGACAGAGTTCTAAACTGCTATGAATAAGAGTAGAGAGACTTTTAAAAGCATTTGTTGGAGTTTTCTGGACTATGTTTATCATAATATTGCTTAGCATAACCTTTATCTTCATATATCTTTGGATATATAAAGAATTCAGGTATGATTTTGTTTGGCCTTATGGGCAAACTATGTATATCATTTTTTTGTTTCTTCTCAAAGGTTATATAGATTAATGTGGCCTTGTATGGATCATGCAATAATCTACCACAATAACTTGACCATTCTGCTTTACTACTCATTAATGTTATTTATAATTGCTCTGTTTTGCAAAAACCAATGTAGTCAGCATCACCTTGATATTTTAAACTATTATTTCATCTTTAATTTTAATCATTAAAATTCCCAGTGAACAAAAAGAAATACAGCAGCATTTGAAGGATAGTTTCAAATTGTTGTACAAATTATCTTGCAATTTTTATATCTCTGCCTTTAATCATGAATGAATTTTGAGGTTATTTGTATGGATAATGCTTGTGAGATCAACATGCCTACATGCCTCTGTAAGTAGACAACGCAAAGTAATGAGTACAGATTCTAAGAGATATTGGGGATGCCTTGCAGACAGAACACTTATATGCCTAAAGTTGATAAATAAGAGACTGAAAATGCTTGCCTAAAGTACTAAAGCCAGCAAAAATTTTAATCTACAAATGGATAAAATAATATATTCTATGATAAATATTATTTGAATATTTATTTACTTACAAAACTTGCTCTACAAAAACTCCAAGTAGGAAATTGCCAACATAATGAGAGTAACTACAATCATGATATCACAAGCAATAAGTGAATTCTGACAAGAAAAATACAAAGTGAGTCCCAGTGCACTCTGTAGCAGGCACAGATAAAGTCTGCCTGTCACATTCCCCCCAGCTGCTGCTGAGGGAATTTGCAAAACTACGCACCTCTACCTCCAACTGAGCAAAGAGATAATGACTGGGGTCCCTGATGGGCATAAGGACTCAGGACCCGCCCAGAGAGGTGACAGGAGGCACACAAGCCTGAGTGCCACAACTGACCAGGAGCCACCTAATACTGAACCACTGAAGCCCTGGGTAAACGTCAGTGCAAAAACTCACATAATAATACAATGAACAACAAGGTAACTCCAGAAGAAAGTGGTGATCTTAGGATACAATTTTTTCTTACTGCTGAGTGGTATTCCATTGTGTAGATGTACCACAGTTTGTTAATCCATTCTTCAGCTGTGGGATATCTAGGTTGTTTCCAGGTTCTAGCTATTACAAATAATGCTGATATGAACAAAGTTGAGCTAATACCTTTGGAGTGTGAATGTGCCTCTTTAGGGTATACACCTAGAAATGATATTGTTGGGTCCTTGGGAAGATTGATTCTCAATTTTCCGAGAAACTGCCATATTGCATTCCAAAGTGGCTGAACAAGCTTACCCTCCAACAAACAATGGAGGAGTGTCCTAAAATTCGCAGACAAATGGATGGATTTGGAGAATATCCTCCTGAGCGAGGTATCACAAACTCAGAAAGATAAGCAGAGGATGTACTCACTCATTAGTGGTCTCTAAACAAACAAACAAGAAAAAAAGTCAAGCATGCCCAAACTGCAAACCATAACCACTGAACAGCTTGGGATCAAAAACACCCTGGACTGACCCTTCGGATCCCACTCCAACTATAGGAATACCTGACTCACTCTTGAGGGAGGGGGGACAAAACTGGATTTGCCAAGAGTGGAGACTGATACAAGCATTATTGGATCAGTGGAACCATAGGATTGTCTACTCCCTGCCCAGGGAGGGGAAGGGGAGTTATGGCGAAGAAAAAATGACCTGATGTGGCAGGAGGGTGAAGGGACCTTGAATAAGGATATACTGGGATGGAAAAAAATTCAGAGGGAAAGCTGAACACAAAGAAAATATATGTGTAGCAATCTTAATTGCATTATCAACCTTGATAAGTCATGCTTATGATTTTTATCTTCTATACAGTTATTGTTAACTTATCAGCACTTTAAATTCATTTTACTGTTTTTCTTGATAAATACAAAATAAATAAAGAAGAAAAAAAAAGAAAAAAAGAAAGAAAGTGGTGATCTTACAAATACAAGACATGAACTGAGCAATGAAGAGGAAACAGAAGGAAGCAACACCAAAAATTCCTTTTTGGTGATCATCAAAGCTCTCAAAGAAGATATGAAAAATAGCCTTAGAGAAATAGAAGAAAATACAAACAAAAAATTGGAAGAGATGAACAAATCTATGAAAGAAACATGCCAGGAAATAAAGCTGAAATAGAAGCAATAAAAAAGGCACAAAATGAGGCAAAGATGGAAATAGAAAACCTGAAGAAAAAAGCTGGAACCACAGATATAAGCATAACAAACAGAGTTCAAGAGATGGAAGATAGAAACTCTGAAGTGTAAGACTCAGTAGCTCAAATAGATATATCAGTCAAAGAAAATAGTAAACGTAAAAAAGCCATAAATCAAAATGTTCAGGAAATCTGGGACACCATGAAAAGACCTAATTTGAGAATAATAGGAATAGAAAAAGGAGAAGAATACCAGCTCAAAGGCACAGATAATGCTTTCAATAAAATCATAGAAGAAAACTTACCTAACCTGAAGAAGGAAATGCCTATAAATATACAAGAAGCTTACAGAACACCAAATAGATATGACCCCCCAAAAAAGTCAGTGGGCCACATTATCATCAAGCCACAAAACATACAGAAAAAAGAAAAAAATTTAAGAACTGCAAAAGAAAAAGGCCAACTCACATATAAAAGCAGACCCATTAGAATAATGCCTTAATATTAAATGGAAACAATGAAAACTAGAAGGGCTTGGTCAGAAGTTATACAGACACAAAAAGAGCATGGCTGCCAAACTAGAATACTATACCTGCAAAATTATCAATCACCATAGATGGAGTAAACAAGGTATTTCAGGACAAGGTCAGACTGAAGGAATATCTATCTACCAACCAGCACTACAGAGAGTATTAGAGGAAAAACTCCAACCTAAAGACCCCAGATATACTCACAAAATCACACACAATCAATAATTCCACAGAAGAATACCCCAGAGAAAGGAAATACAAACAAGTTACCACCAAAAATGGCAGGAAATATGAATCTATGGTCACTAATTTCCCATAATATCAATGGTCTCAACTCTTCTATAAAACGTAACACACTAACAAGATGGATACAACAACAAAAGCCATTCTTCTGGTGCCTACAAGAAACACACCTTAACTGCAAAGGCTTAGAATAAAGGGTTGGGAAAAGATTTTCCAGTCAAATGGTCCTAAGAGACAAGCAGGGGTTGCAATCCTTATATCTAACAAAGTAGACTTTAAGCTAAAAGCAATTAAAAGAGACCAAGATGGTCACTACTTATTTATTACAGGAAAAATTGGTCAAGAGGAGATTTCAATCTTAAATATTTATGCCCCTAATATAAGGGCACCTACTTCTGTAAAAGAAACACTGCTAAAGCTCGAATCTCACATCAATTCTTACACCCTAAAGTGGGAGTCTTCAATACCCCACTTTCAACCCGGGATAGATCAACCAGACAGAGTCTCTACAGAGAAATAGGGAGTCTAAAAGAAGTTATGATGCAAATAGATTTAATAGATATCTACAGAAGCTTCCACCCAAATGCAAAGGAATATACTTATTTCTCAGCTCCTCATGGAACTTTCTCCAAAATTGACCACATAATTAGTCATAAAGCAAATATCAACAGATACAAAAAATGGAAATAATCCCTTGTAACATATCAGATCACGAGGGACTAAAGTTAGAGTTCAAAAACATCAAAAATCAAAGAAAGCCTACCAACTCATGGAAACTAAACATCACTCAGCTGAACCATCTCTGGGTCAAGGAAGAAATTAAGAAAGAAATCAAAGTCTTCCTAGAATTTAAGGAAAATGAATCCACAACTTATCCAAACTTGTGGGACACAATGTATGCAGTCTTAAGATGAAAATTCATAGCGCTAGATGCCTATATGAAAAACCTAGAGAAATCCCACACTAGAGACCTAACAGCTCAGCTGAAAGCCTTAGAACAATTAGAAGCGAACTTACCTAGAAGGAGTAGACAGCAGGAAATAATCAAACATAGAGCTGAAATCAATACAATTGAAACAAAATTAACAATACAAAGAATGAATGAATCTAAGAGTTGGTTCTTTGAGATAGTCAACAAGATAGATAAGGCCTTAACCAAACTAATCAAAAAACAGAGAGAGTGTTTAAATCCACAAAATCAAAAATGAAAAGGGGGCCTAACAACAGACCCCCAGGAAATACAGAGAATTATCAAATCATATTTTGAAAATCTGTATTCCACAAAAATGGAAAACCTAGAAGAAATGGACAACTTTCTAGACAGATATCATCTACCAAAATTAAATGAAGTTCATATTAACTCCCTGAACAGGCCTGTAACCCTGAAGGAAATTGAAGCTGCCGTTAAAAACCTCCCCCAAAATAAAAGCCCTGGTCCAGATGGTTTCAGTGCCAAACTCTACCAGACATTCAAAGAAGAATTACTACCATTACTCCTCAAACTATTTCACACAGTAGAAACTGAAGGAGTATTGCCAAATTCCTTTTATGAGGCCACAATCACCCTAATACCCAAGCCACTCAAAGACACAACAAAGAAGGAGAATAACAGACCAATTTCCCTCATGAATTTTGAAGTGAAAATTTTCAACAAAATGTTGGCAAACTGAATGCAACAATGTATAAAAGATATCATCCACCATGACCAAGTAGCCTTCTTCCCGGATGCAGGGCTGGTTTAACATGTGAAAAACTGTAAATGTTATCCATCATATAAACAAAGTAAAGGAACAAAACCACATGATCTTATCCTTAGGTGCGGAAAAAGCCTTTGACAATATCCAACACTCCTTTATGATTAAAGCCCTGGAGAGATCAGGAATACAGGGAGAATACCTAAATATAATTAAGGCAATTTACAAGAAGCCGACAGCCACTATCAAACTTAATGGAGAAAAACTCAAAGCAATCCCACTAAAATCAGGAACTAGAAAAGGATGTCCTCTCTCCCCTTATCTATTCAATATAGTTCTCGAAGTTTTAGCTAAAGCAAAAAGGTAACGAAAAGAGATTAAGGGGATACAAATGGTAAAAAGAGAAGTGAAGATATCTCTATTTGCAAATGATATGATTGTGTACATAAGTGACCCACAAAATTCTTCCAAGGAACTGCTACAGCTGTTAAAATTCTTCAGAAATGAAGCAGGATACAAGATTAACTCAAATAAATCAGCAGCCCTTCTATACACTAAAGATAGAAGAGCTGAAAAAGAAATAAGGAAACATCACCCTTCATAATAGCTGCAAATAGTATTAAATACCTAGAGTAACTATAACCAAAGAAGTAACAGACCTATTTGACAAAAATTTTAAATCACTGCAGAAAGAATGGAAAGCTCTCCCATGTTCTTGGATTGGTAGGATCAACATAGTAAAAATGGCAATTCTACCAAAGGCAATCTACAGATTCAATGCACTACCCATCAAAATCCCAACACAATAGTTTTTGGACCTTGAAAGAACAATACTCAATTTCATTTGGAAATACAGGAAAGCTAGGATTGCCAAAACAATTTTACTCAACAAAAGAACCTCAGGAGGTATCACCATCCCTAACTTCAAGCTATACTATAGAGCTACAGTAATAAAAGCTGCCTGGTGCTGGCATAAAAACAGACTTGTGGACTAATGAAATAGAACTGAGGATCCAGACATTAACCCAAAAATCTAAGAACACCGGATCTTTGACAAAGAGGCCCAAAACATTCAATGGAAAAAAGATAGTACATTTAACAAATGGTGTTGGCATAGCTGGATGATAGTGTGTAGAAAAATGCAAATAAATCCAAGCCTATTATCCTGCACAAAACTCAAATCCAAGTGGATCAAAGACCTCAGCTTAAACCCAGCCACTTTGAACTTGATAAAATAGAAAGTGGGAAATACACTTCTATGAATTGACACAGGCGACCACTTCCTAAATATAACACCAGTGGCACAGACACTGAGACCAACAATCAATAAGTGGGATCTTCTGAAGCTAGGAAGCTTCTGCAAAGCCAAGAACACTGTCAATAGGACAAAACGACAGCCTACAGAATGGGAAAAGATTTTCAACAACCCTACAAGTGATAGAGGACTGATCTCTAAAGTATATAAAGAGCTCAAGAATCTAGAGCCCAAAACCTTGAATAACCCAATCAAAAAATGAGGTACAGAACTAAAAAGGGAATTCTCAGCAGAGGAACTACGAATGGCTGAAAGGCACCTGATAAAGTGCTCATCATCTTTAGCCATCAGAGTAATGCAAATCAAAACAACTTTGAGATACCACCTAACACCTGTTAGATTGGCTAAGATAAAAGGCACAGATGACAGCCTATGTTGGAGAGGATGCGGAGCAAGGGGAACACTCCTCCATTGTTGTTGGGAGTGTAAATTTGTT
>PVIH01015859.1:29655-48121 GCA_004025045.1 Sigmodon hispidus
GTATTAGCTCAACTATGTTCATAGCAGCATTATTTGTAATAGCAAGAACCTGGAAACAACCTAGATGTCCCTCAACTGAAGAATGGATTAACAAACTGTGGTACATCTACACAATGGAATACTACTCAGCAGTAAGAAAAAATGATATCCTAAAATTCACAGGCAAATGGATGTATTTGGAGAATATCCTCCTGAGCGAGGTATCACAAACTCAGAAAGATAAGCAGGGGATGTACTCACTCATTAGTGTTCCCTAAACAAACAAACAAGAAAAAAACTAAGCATGCCCAAGCTGCAATCCACAACTACTCAACAGCTTGGGATCAAAAACACCCTGGACTGACTCTTCGTATCCCACTCCAACTATAGGAATACCTGCCTCACTCTTGAGGGAGGGGGGACAAAACTGGATTTGCCAGGAGTGGAGACTGAACTATGCATTATTGGTTGAGTGGTACCATAGGACTATCTGCTACCTGCCCACAGAGGGGATGGGGAGTTGTGGAGAAGAAAAAATGACCTGATGTCACAGAAGGGGGAAGGGACCTCGAATAAGGATATACAGGGATGGAAAAAAATTCAGAGGGAAAGCTGAACTCAAAGTAAATATATGTGTAGGAATCTTATTTGCATTATCATCCTTGATAAGTCATGCTTATGATTTTTATCTTCTTTATAGTTATTGTTAACTTATCAGCATTTTTAATTTATTTTACTGTTTTTCTGATAAATACAAAATAAATAAATAAGAAGGAAAAAAGAAAAGAAAAGAACCCAGGAAAGGAATCGGAGGCCAAAAGCACCTAGTTTTAGGTGCCACACCTCTTTGTGGAGAAGTCACAGTCATCTCAGTAGCTCTATATTCTTGAATACACAGGGTGTAAGATAGTTTTGACATTTGCATAAACCATTCAAGAACAGACAGACTGAAAGTTAGCAGAAACCCTGCATTCCTGAGGCTTAGTCCTCTCCCCACAGAAGAAAAATAAAAAAAAAGAAAAAACAAAAAATGAAAAATACAAAGAAGGGAAAGAGAAAGACAGACAGACAGACACACACACACATGCATACCCTCACACATAGCCACCACTTACCACCACCACCAGGAGCAGCACAAATTACAACAAAAATCTATCAAATAATAAGAATAACCAATTATTTTTCATTGATATCTCTTAATATCATGGTCTTACTTCTCAAATAAAATACTCTAACAATGGATGCAACAATAGAATCCCTTCTTTTTTTACATATAAAAATGTACGTCAACAGCAACAATATATATAACTTCAGAGTAAAGTGCTGTGAAAAGTTGTTCCCAGAAAATGTATGTAGGAAGTAAGCTGGTGTAAGCTTTTAAATATCTATCACAAAAGACTTCAGACCAAATCTAATTAGAAGAGTTTGAGAATATCACCCATATTCACCAGAACAAATCCTCTAAGATACCATATTAATTCAATGGCACAAACAAAATGGCAGCCATGTGCATGGAAGAAACATTATTATAGCTAAAATCACATATTGACCATAATGCACTTACAGTGAAAGACTTAATATTCATCAGCAACAGACAGGTCACTCAGACAAAAGGAAAAGAGAGACATACAAGAGCCAACAGATGTTATCTAACAAACGGACTCACATGTTTACAGACCATTTCACCCAACCACTAAATATACCAAACCACATCATACAGAACAAAACCAAAAACTACAAGCAATCCCATTAAAAACTGGAGTTGAGATTTATACAGAAAAAATGTCTATATAAAAGACACAAATGGCTGAGAAACAGTTAAAGAAATGTTCAACAACTTTAACCATCAAGGAAATGCAAATTAAAACTCTCTGAGGTTTCTCCTTACACTTATCATAGTGGATGTAAAATAAGGAAAACTTTTATTCATTGCTGGTTAAAGTCATTGCTGAAGACAACATGCAACTATTAATGTACAATTCATTGAACATTAATGGAGCAGATGGAGCTGCTGCCTAATAGAACTTTCACCTGGGTATTCTACTGTTACTTTTTATGGAAAGGTATTCTGCAGGCAACAAATATAGAACCATGAACACTAGCCCAGTCATAAAACCTTTGATATACAATGGTATTCTGCCTGAAAATTATATTAACATGATGGCACAAAGCTTTTGGGGTAATCAACTAATACCTGATAGGATTTAAGACCAACTCCATGACTTAAAACACATTCCAGACATTACTAGGGTCAACAAGAACCAGAGACTAGATAGCCAAGAGATCAAAGATGAAATTCAAATTGTCTAATAAAAAATTAACAATAGAATGAGTCCTAATGATATACTGTCATACTCATATACAGGTGTCTTATTCAGCCATCATTAGAAAGGCTTTTTACTACAGCACATGGGAACAAATACAGAGACCCACATTAAGATTTTATATCACACATACACACACACACACACACATACGCAAAGAGAGAGAAAGAAAAAATGATACTGTAAAACAGATCTAAATATAATCTCTATTAAATTTATCCCCCCAGAATTCCAATATGTTTGTGAAAGATAAGACAGCATCTAAGAGATTGAGTAAGAACATGATGGGATGGATGGTATGAGGATAGCAAGGACTACAAAATCAATTAAGGTAAGCTCACATAAATTCACTGTAGATAAAGCAGAAGGCATGTGGCTTACTTGGGCCTCCAACAGATCTTTTCTGTATATGTAATAGTTTTCAGTTTAATATTTTTATAAGAATTCTGAGTTTGTGAATGAGCGAATCTCTAATACCTATACCCCCTCTTGGGGTTCTTTTTCTTCTGTTGGTTCACCTTCTCCAAATTGGATTTGGTGGCCTGGTTTATCTTGTTATGTTTTATTTTGTTATGTTTTGTTGCTATCTTACAAGCCCATTTTTTTTTCTAGTGAGAGGAAGACAAGGAGTGGATCTGCATGGGATGGGAGATAGCAAAAGCTGGGAGAGGGAGGAGAAACTGTAATCAGGATATGTTGTATAAAAAAAGAATCTATTTTTACCTAATGATCAAAGAATCAAAAATACATAAAAAGGTGAAACACAGATGTCTGAGAAACCCTGAAAGAAACATTTAACATCCTTAGTCATCAGGAAAATGCAACTAAAAATTACTTTGAGATTGTTGTATTACAGCAGTTAGAATAGCTAAGGTCAACACAAAAAAATGACATCTCATCAATTAGACTGCTTTGTCTTAAGTGTAGTTATAGTTCAAGAAGTAAATATTGGTCAACCTTTAGGTACATCAAATTTTTCTTGACAGAAATTTATTTCAGAGAAAGTCACTGCTGATTTAGCAGATAATACTGGGTTAATTTCTTCAGTTATAGATGAAAAGAAGGGATCTGGATGTGTGAGTGTATCTTTTTTATATTTTTTTACTATTGCATTTTTATTTTAATGCTACTCTTTTCTACTTTTTTATTTTTTATTCTTATGAATAAAGTCATATTTTTTATTCATGTATCCCCTGTTCAAACTCCTTTCCCCTCCAGCCCCTACCATTCACTCTCTCTTCTCCCCATCACTTTATCTCCTCCCCAGCAAGGGCAGGAGGTCCCAAGGTCCCAAGGTGACTTAGTTCAGCATCCACTCCAGGCAAATCTGCTTTCCTCAACCCAACATCAAGACTGGGTTGGGTATTCCTCTGGAGGGAATTGGCTCCAAGGTGCTGGTCCAAAGTGTTTCAGACCCCAAGCTGTTCAGTGGTTGTGGTTAGCAGCTTGGACATTCTTTACTTTTTGTTTAAAGTCCACTAATGAGTGAGTATATCCCCTGCTTATCTTTCTGGGTTTGTGATACTTCACTCAGGAAGATATTCTCCAAATCCATAAATTTACCTGCAAATTTTAGGATACCATTTTTTTCTTACTGCTGAGTAGTATTCCATTGTGTAGACGTACAAGTTTGTATATCCATTCTTCAGTTGAGGGGCATCTAGGTTGTTTCCAGGTTCTTGCTATTATGAATGTGAATGTGCATCTTTTGTGTACATGCCCTATAGTGGTATTGCTGGATCTTTGGGGAGATTGATTCCCAGTTTTCTGAGAAACCACCATACTGCATTCCAGAGTAGCTGAACAAGCTTACACTCTCACCAATAATGAAGGAGTGTTACCATTGCTCTTCAACCTCTCCAGTATAGGCTGTCATCTGTGTCTTTTATCTCATCCAATATGACAAGTGTAAGGTGGTACCTCAAAGTTGTTTTGATTTTCATTTCTCTTATGGCTAAAGATGTTGAGCACTTTTGCTTTTGTGAGTCCAAAGTTTCTCATTTAACTTACATTGCATTATAAGAAAAAAAAAGCCTATATTTATAACTATCTAATTTTAGCTTCACCAAAGAACATAGAAGGGCATAATATTACCTGAGTAAACAAGAAATGCATTTCAAGCAATCTCCAAATTCTAGAAATGATAGGGACATCTGGCTACCTGGACAGTCATCTAATGCTCCTCTGAAATGTTGAAGCATCTGTCTTCAGCCTACAGGCCTACAGTCTCTGGCAGACATTTTAGTGAAACAAGAAATTCAAAGGACTGTTTTATACATTTTGATAAGGTTTTCAGTCACTTCTCCCTGTGTCCAGCATAATGTCTTGCAGTTTCTGTGAAGCAGGAACCTAAAGGAACATTTCAGCTTGTTTGCTCAAAGTTCAGAGGTCATTTTCCTCTGGATACTGCATGTCCAGTTTACAAAGAATACTGTGAAGCAGTCGAGGCAACAGTCTCTTGCCAGTGGCTAACTTTTGCAACAAAGAAAGTAAATTACATATGTATGGAGGTTTTTTTTTTTTTTTTTTTTTTATGCCCATCATCCTCCGGGAGCATATTGGTGCTGCCAGGATCAGACATGCCATCAAGCACTTTTTCAAGTGGCTTTCAGCCATTTGTAATTCTGATGAGAATTCCCTTTTTAGTTCTGAAGCCCATGTTTTGATTGGGTCGTTCAAGGTTTGGGGCTCAGTACCTTTTCTCAGAGCAGAATTTCCCCTGCATCTCCTGCCAGGGTGACTCTGGCATCTATTTCTGACATGTGTGTCTGGTTTCTGTCTCTGCTCTGAGATGTTTCTGAGTTTTCTTATCCTGGTATCCCCACCCACACTCCCTGCTTGACCTTGGCCAATCAGCTTTTTCTTAAACCCATAGGCAGGACAAATATTTACATTACCAGAATAATCCCAATACAAAGATACTTTAAAAGATTTATCCCTATACTTTTGTTGCTCCTGAAACATTTCTGGTACTAAAATATGAATTAGTCAAGGTCTTTTAAAGTAACATGATTCATAGAATATATATCTCTATATATTTGAAAATATGAAATATGTATTATAGTATATATTTTATTATTAGATTCATATTATATATTATGATATATTATATATTGTTGTAAATTATGTCACAAATATATGGTATTTATCAGAATGGTTTATGTGCTATGGTTTTCTAATTCAACAATAAAGCTTCCTATGCATAGAAGGTCTAAAAATTCAGTAACTATTTAGTCTATGACTCTTTATGTCTCAGCTCGTCTTCAATATTTGTGGCACTTTCAAAGAAATACATTGCAATTCTAATGAAAAAATGTACTTGCCAGCAGAGGTGCACAAAATCAAGCAACAAAAGAAAATTCCCTGTTTTCTATGTTCTAGATATAATTTATGAGTAAAATGTGTGGCCCATATTAGCACATATTAGCAAAGGTATTTTATTCTTCCTCAGTGGCTTGGTTCAGAAGCAGCGTATACAACTTCAAATGAACCAAATGAGCAAAATCTTCCCAACAATTGTACCAATCCTATTTTGGGGTTGAGTTAATTTAAGATGTAATTAAGTTGATCATCAAGAAGAGCCATCACACATCTCATTCTCAGTGAGATAACATAGAACCCCACAGGAAAATAGGGCATATATGTGCTATTTATTTGATAAGCAAGTTGTAATTTACATACACATATACACATATACAAAAGTTTAATTAAGGGATTAAAAGGAGGAAAGGTTTCTCCTGAGAAAATGAAAATAAAATATATAGTTATGGATGAATAGGAGTGAGAAGTACCTTAAAATATGAGAAATTAAAGTGACAAGAAGAATAAAAGTAAGGGGCAATTAAGGAAATATGGGGATAGCTAACAAAGGGTTGTATGGAAACCTATTGTAGTAGAGGCTTCTTATAGTATACATATATATGAAAGAAATTTAAATTTAAGTACCAAATAACAAGGAAGAGAAAGCTCAACTAGACATCTCTTGCCAACAAATGAACCTTCAATATCAGAAATGGGTTACATCTGTCAAGGGGGCCTTATGAAAACCCACTAGGTTATTGTCAAGTTTATTGACCACTCTCTACAAATCGAGTATAAGGCCAATCAATTGAGAAGACTGCTTATATATTACAATGACTGCAAAGAAGTAAAGCTGATTTCTACTTAGAGCCTTCACAACTTCTGTATAGTGCTCATGGTAATGTAGGGAACTCTACACAGTACTGGAGGAAAAAATACAAACAAAAAAGGCTACATAACCTTCAAACTTCTATCGTGATATGCCTGTATCATACTCTGGTGCAATAGTGGTATTAGAGATTTGGGACTATTCAACCACTATCTGAATGGATTTAAGGCCTACCCATGTGATAGACATCATGTCTGAGAGTTGTGTGATATTTTGATTATGTCTAGACAATTAAGGTTTGCTTGGAGTCAGATGGCAGAGTTAGCCTTAAATGAATTTTGAGTTAGACTCTCTCCACTAACCAGCCTTACATTTTAGGAAGTTTTTGTGAAACATGTTTTTCATCCATGATTTCATCTTTGGTGAGTTTTTCAGATAGCAGGTTCCATTTCCCATAATGGTTTTCATTGAACCACCTCTTCAGGCTGCCATCCCACTAGGTAGCTGTTTCACTTCATGGTCATCAGAATTATTATTATCAATATATTTGGTGAGTCAATTGGGTGTTCTTAAAAGGAAGGATTGGTTTAATACAGAGTGGTATGTGTATCTGGTTTTATGTTGAGATCTTTGATCCATTAAGTTTTGAGTTTTATGCTGGATGATAGATACGAATCTATTTGAATATTTATACATATACTATCCAGATATGCCAGCACCATTTGTTGAAGATACTGTCTTTTTTCCATTGTATATTTTGGCCTCATCAGGTGTTCATAGGAGTGTCAACTAAGGTTGTGATCTTCAATTCAATTCCATTAATCCACAAGTCTGATTTTATAGGCCAGTACCAGGCTATTTTTTCTTATTGTAGCTTTAAAGTATATCTTGAAGTGAGGAATGATGATGCCTCCTGACGTTCTTTTATTGAACAGGATTGTTTTAGCAATCCGGAGTTTCTTGTTATTCTATATGAAGTTGAGTATTGTTCTTTTTATCTATTTTTATTTTTCATTTATTTTATTTTATTTTTTATTTATTTTGTTTACAAAACAAAGTCTTTTTTTCCATGTCCCTTGCTCCCTCTCCTTCCCCCCAACGACTCCCAGTCAGTCTTCCTTCTCCCCACCCCACATACCCTCCACACAAAGGGCAAGAAATCCCATGGTGGATCAGCTTAGCATCCACTCAGGGAAGGTCCAATTTCCTCATCCTAATATCATGATTGGTTTAGGTGTTGCTCTGGAGGGAATGGGCTTTGAAGTGACAGTCTATGCACAGAAACACAGTCTGATTTCTCCCCTTGAGGTTCCACATATGGCCCATGTCAGTGGACAGTTGCCTATCCTTGGAGGGCCTAATTCCTTTTCCTGATGATTTCCCAGTGACTGTTCTTGATTTCTTGATTCTGTGAGCTCCCTAGAACTCCAGCCAGCCATCACTGTGAGAATTTTTTATAATCCCTGTCTCCATATATATATATATACTCTCTTCTTCTGCTCTCAGCTGGACCAGGAACTCAGTCCAGTGCTCAGCCATGTATCCCTGCCTCTACCTCTGTTCTTTGTTGGATGTAAATTCTGTGATGACACACGGTGACTATTCATTTGATTATAGAGGGAGTCAAGTTTATGCAACACCTTCACTATTGGTTAAAGACTTAGTCAGGGACATCCTGTATTGTGGAGGTTTCCCTAGCATGTGGTCTTTTTCCAACCCCACATTGACTTCCTCTATTAAGATTTTCATCTCTTTTATCTCCCTCTTTGTTGTTTCTATCATTCAGTTATCTCCTTGTATCATTATTTTTTGCCAACCCTTCTTAGTTTCAATTCCTTATGCTCACAATTAGCTAAGGAGATCTCTATTTTCTCTTCCTAGGGGACTCCCTGGATGTCTCATTTAAGTTCCTTCTGGTCCCAGGGTATTCTGGGTTTGTGGTTTGCAGCTAGGTTACAGAAATACAATTTAAGACTTTTAAAAAATTAAACTTAATTTACCCAATAGGAAATGTCAAATGATAAATATTCTCATACATGTGTAAGAAATGAATGGATTCCTGTGCAAATGTTAGGTTTGAGGAGATTCAAATATGCAATAGTCTCATAGAACATGCAGTCACTGCTTGTGAAGCAGATGTCAAACTTGTGGTCAATTTTCAATAGAATTATCCTTTAGGATCAGATTGATTTAGTTAAAACAGTTTTTGGAGGCTGGTCCCCAACTATAACGGAGGACTTGGTAGAAAAATGAGGCCAAGAATATTGAAAAAATAAGTAATGCTAGAGGTATTAAACTCTCCCAAGAACAACTTCTTTGGGAGAAAGAATGTGCTAATATAGAAAGGCAGTCTACATATGATTACCCCACCCTGGCTTTATGCTACATGGGAGCTTGAGACAGAATTGATGAAGTAGACCTGATGTGGTGGAAGAGGGAAGGGACCTTGAATAAGGATATACAGGGATGGAAAAAAAAATTCAGAGGGAAAGCTGAACACAAAGTAAATATATGTGTAGCAATCTTATTTGCATTTTCACCCTTGATAAGTCATGCTTATGATTTTTATCTTCTTTATAGTTATTGTTAACTTTTCAGCATTTTAAATTCATTTTACTGGTTTTTTTGATAAATACATAATAAATAAATAAATAAAAAGAATTGATGAAGTAGAAAAGAAAATTGCATCATTTACAGAAGGCACACAGGGCCCAAAATAAATCTTCACTGATTTGTTACAAAAATTGATTTCAGCAATAATAGAATAATCAAATTTATAAAATAAAAAGTAATTAAATCTCTGGCTTTTGAAAATAACAATGAACAATATGAAACATAATTAGGCCTTTAAAGGCAAGATCAGCATCCTTGAGGATTGAATATTAAATACAATTAATATAGAATATCATAAGTGTGATGAAACTTAGATAGAAGTGATTTCAACAGATTTGCACAAAAATAAAAATATTCAATGTTACAATTACAGTAATCAAGATCACCTATAAAGGAAATGTAAACAGGACATTTCTAAAAACGATCTTTTCAAAGTATTACCCCACTAATCTCTTCTGGATTATGCAGAAGGTATGGTGAAGGCAGACATTAGACTAATAAGTATAGGTTAACAAGAGACAGAGAAGAGAATCTTTTGCCTTTGCCACTGGAAGATTTCTTGAGGAGACTTTTATTACCCTCATATCAAACTTAGTTCAGTTCTATTTTTTCAACTTGAAGATAACTTCCTAGAGCAATTAAAGAACAAAATGTCTGTTGCAAAAAAAAATACTGCTCAGAATAATAGAAAAGATATAGAACAGAGGAAAAATTCACAAAAAACCATAAAGTGAATATTTTGGCAAATTTTTATAAATAAATACATATCAAAATTAAAAATACAAACAAATTGCATTATCATTGAATGGCTAGTAGACATGGGTTAATATGTAACAATAATTGCACAAGAACCTTGACATTTAAACTGGCCCATTCATTAAGTAAATATTTAGCTATTATAGATTAGAAAGTTTTCTCAGGTAAGCAAAAAGAAGATTGTTTGAATACATAGGACCAGAAGGACAGAGAGGTAAATTAAAGTTAAATGTGGCTAACATTGCCTTGAAATTATGGGAATATAATTTATTACAGCAATGGAATACTTCTCAAATGATGTTATCCACTTTTAGATAACTCTAGCTTATATCAAGGTGACATAAAACCTGTACAGGATTGAATTTATGTGGTCAGGCATAAAGGTAATCTTACTTCTTGTCACCTTGACATATAAACATATTACTGTTAAAGCATTATGTTTTCAATTTTTTATTCCCAAGACCACATTTTATTTTTTTTGTTCATCTCCCCAAACTAACATAACATCAATATCACAATATTGCACATTTTAGAGACTTTAAAAATCCCACATTCTTTATATGTTCAAACACTTTGAAATATAATCTCATAAAAAAACGAAGTTTTGTATCTAAAATTATTTTAAAATATAAAACCCTCATTTGTAGTCTCCAGTAAAATAAAAAATAAGTTAAATATTTTTACACTTCAAGATGATAGAACCAGGAGACAGTCACATTCATATCAAAGCAAAGCCATACTCCAAATATGTATCTTCTACTATTTAACTCTTTGAGTGCCTGGCATCCAGCTCCCAAATAATTACATGGAGATTGAGAATTACTTACAAATGCTCAGCCTTAGCCTGGCTTCTTTTTAGACAACATTTTTAACTTAAATTATTCAGTTTCTCTTTCTCTATGTTTTGCCTCTGGGATTTTTACTTTTTTGTTCTACAAATCTTTCTTTCTTTCTTCCTTTGTGGTTGGCTATGTGGCTGTATGCCTGGTCCATGTTGTTCTCTTCTTATTTTTTGATACTCACTCTCTAGTCTAGATTTCTTATTCCCTGCATTCTCTTTGCCCACCAGCCCCAACTATTTTCTCTCCTGCCTATCTATTGGCCATTCAGCTGTTTATTCAACCTATTAGATATTTTAAGGAGCCAAAGTAACACAGCTTTACAGAGTTAAAAGAATGCAACATATATTTGCTTATTAAACAAGTATTTCATAGGATAAATGAATGTAAGATATTAAGCTAATATTCCACAACCATCTTTAGGAAATATGCAATATATTTTCACAAATCTCATTTTGTGTTGAAAAAAGGTTATAAAATAATATAAGAATAACTATATACAATAGACACAAGAAATAATTACCTCAATAATGTCCAGTCTATTGACAATTGACAAGTCAAAGAAAATATTTTATTTTTTTACTCTATTTTGGTAGGTTCAAAAAATTATATCAAACTCACTTTTTATCTAACTTGCATTATCAACTAGAAACTATCTTTTGATGTCTCTCAAACTTATAAACTTTTACTCCTCTTACTGAAAATTTTTTCTAAATTTGTAACTAGTACAATTATATATATAACTCTGTCATCTACAATCTCCTTGGAGACCCCAAAAGAAAATAACATTAACTTAGTAAATAGAAAGTACAAACAAGCAACTTCCAAAAAATTGTAAAAATGACAGGAACAACTGGTTGCCGGGACAATCACCCAAGGTTCCACTGTAGTATTGGGTCATTCATCTTTGACCTACAGGCCTAGGATATCCAACAGACTTATCTGTGAATTAAGATGTTAATAAAAAACCTCCTGACCTTGTCCTGGAAAGGATAGATGGTTCTTTCTTCTGTGTCTTGCTTTTCTACTTCAGACATAATATTATCAGTAGTCAAGGCAAGGACACTTTCTTGCCCAGTGGCTAACTTTTGGTACAAAGAAAGTCAATATGAAAATTCTTCAATGTCCATAATCTTCTCTGAATTATATTGATATTGTCAGGAACAGATATGTGTCATAGTCATAAATATAAAATAACCAATGCTATTAAAATATCTTGACTGTCATATTCTATAGATCTCTGAAGTGTTTGAAGATGACATGTCTATGTAAAACATATCTGTTTGATCTCAAAACATATTTAATATAAGTTTGTAATATCCAATATTTTGCTTATATTTTTTCTGGATAATCTTTCCATCTGCTTGAGAAATCTATATTTCCAAGTTTTGACTTCCTGAAGATGGGTATTTTAAATTTTCTGTAAAAAACAAAACAAAACAAAACAAAACCCTGCTCCAACCCTTGTTTGGTGAATTTTTCTTACATACAGAAGCAATCAGTGGATAAGCCATCATTTTTCCTTATCAGAAAGTTTCTCGTTTGAATCAAATCTTTATTAACTTTAATAGTATCTAAAGCTTTTTTCACATGTAGAAACAAATGCAACCCTACAAGTGATAGAGGACTGATCTCCAAGATATATAAAGAACTCAAGAATCTAGAGCCCTAAACCTTGAATAACCCAATCAAAAAATGGGGTTCAGATCTAAAAAGGGAATTCTCAGCAGAAGAACTAGGAATGGCTGAAAGGCACCTGAAAAAGTGCTCATCTTTAGCCCTCAGAGAAATGCAAATCAAAACAATCTCAGATACCACCTGACACTGGTTATATTGGCTAAGATAAAAGACACAGAGGACTGCCTATGCTGGAGAGGATGCAGAACAAGGGGAACACTCCTCCATTGCTGATGGGAGTGTAAGCTTGTTCAGCCACTTTGGAATGCAGCATGGCAGTTTCTCAGAAAACTGGGAATCAGTCTCCCCAAGGATCCAGCAATACCACTTCTGGGTGTATACCCTAAAGAGGCACATTTGCACTCCAAAGGTATTAGCTCAACTATGTTCATAGCAGCATTATTTGTAATAGCATGAACCTGGAAACAACCTAGATGCCCCTCAACTGAAGAATGGATTAACAAACTGTGGTACATCTACACAATGGAGTACTACGCAGCAGTAAGAAAAAAATGATATCCTAAAATTCACAGGCAAATGGATGGATTTGGAGAATATGCTCCTGAGCGAGTTATCACAAACTCAGAAAGATAAGCAGGGGATGTACTCACTCATTAGTGGACTCTAAACAAACCAGCAAACAAACAAGAAAAAAGCTAAGCATGCCCAAGCTGCAAATCACAACCATTGAACAGTTTGGGATCAGAAACACCTTGGACTGACTCCTTGGATCGCACTCTCCCTAGAGGAATACCTGACTCAGTCTTGAGGTTGTGGGGAGAAAAATGGATCTGCCTGGAGTGGTTGCTGAACTAAGGAATGCTGGGACAGTGGAGACCTTGAGACTGCCTGCTGCCTGCCCAGGGAGGGGATGGGGAGTTCTGGAGAAGAGAGAATGACCTGATCTGGTGGGAGGCAGAAGCGACCTTGAATAAGTATATACAAGGATAGAAAGTGTGACTTCTTTGTTCATAATAATAAAATAAAAATAAAAAATTAAAAGATAGCAAAAAATAAAAAAAAGAAGCAAATGCAACAACCTTTCCCAACACTAACTTTGTAGAAGTTTCCTATCTAACCTTTCTCAATTTTGATTTATGATTTTTCTTGTTTCTTTTTTATTCTTTTCTTTATTTTATAGCTTTTCTATTGTCAAGAACAGTGTTTTTTTGAATAGGCATTATGTTCATTACTTGATCTGGAAAAGGGTTTCCTTTATGGTGGCAGAATAGGACTGGACTGAATTTGTTAGAGGAGCCTGTGAGAGATTTGTATGTGTGTTTCCCAAAGGCAAAGGCAAAAGATTACCTTGGCTGTCCCTTGTTAATCCTCATTTATTGGTCCAAAGCCTACCTTTACCATATCTGCTAAATACTTCTAA
The DNA here is from genome assembly GCA_004025045.1 of Sigmodon hispidus. NCBI lineage: Eukaryota > Metazoa > Chordata > Mammalia > Rodentia > Cricetidae > Sigmodon > Sigmodon hispidus. Next base: position 43,354 of record PVIH01015859.1, read on the forward strand.
AAAAAGGGATGTTCTATTGGGGTTATTCCTAGCAAAGACAATGTTTCTATAGATACCTAATTTACAGTTCCTTTATTAGACTACCTTGCTTTCCAAAGTTGTAACTTTTAATATTTTGATTTTTCTTTAAACCTCTAGAAATAACCTCTTCTAATTTTCAGGATAGTTTTAAGATTCCATAAACACAAGCTCCCATGCCAAATGAAGAAGTGTCTGCACTGATACCCACTTGCAAAGAAAAGTCCACATTATGAAAGGGAGATTTTTGGATTAAGTATTCATACACCAGGAAAAGCTGCATTGGCAAATGTTCTTGACAAACACAAAGAAATATCAGAGGTATTTTAGTTAAACTTTGCTTCCTTTTGGTTTATTTGGTTAATTTTTTACTTACTGGCTTTTTAACATATTTTGATTTTCAATTTTGTGTTTTGGGAAGACTTGTGTGTTTTTTATTTGTTTTTAAATAAGGGTAAAGAAACAAAATAAGATTAGGTGTGTTGGTAGGTTTGTAGTATCTGGGAAAAATTGAAGATGGAAAATATGATAAACATATTTTATGCAAAGTTTTAAATGAACAAGTAATAAATGAGAAAATATTGAATGCTTTAGAAACCAAGGTAAAGCAAATCTGCTAATAGTGTGTGATTTCTTTGGTATACAGATTTATTGTTTTTGAAAGTGTTTTACTCAGGAAGTTTACCTGTGCTCATCATGGATACATACTTGTTTTTTCTTTTCTTTTGTGTTGCTGGCTAGTTTGTATATTAATGTAGTACTGACTGTGAAGGAGCATAACACTTATTATTTCTCTTTTTCAAATTCTAATATTTTAAGAAGTATTGGTAAATCTTCTTTGAAAGTATGGAAGAGTGTTGTGCTTTGTCCATTTGAACTTTATTATTATTGTTATTATTATTATTATTATTATTTCCAAATAATAATAGCCAGTCTTTCTCTGCACTGCCAGGCAGCTCCCAAATAATGACCTAGAGTCTTATCATTAATTTTGAAAGACTGGCTATTATCTTCAGCTTATCCCATTGTTGTGAGGTCCTAATAGTTCCCTCAGGGAAGGGGGTAAGAAAGTACAGATTCAATGAATCAGATTCCAAGTTTCAGTTGAAAAAGACTAACTCATTTGTTGAGCAATGGGGAAAGCATCAAGTTATTTGGTATGTATTAACATGTCTTACTTTTCTTTATGTTAAGTGTAATCTCTTCTTTATTTTTTAAATTATTTTTTGAAAAGAATCTATTGATTTCTAAATTCACAAAGAATAGGATCTTCCATTTGTTTATTCTTTCTATTATCTTCTTTAATTCTATTTATTTTATTTTATTTTTTTTTTTATTTTTATTTTTATTTTTTTTTTTTTTTAAAGATTTATTTATTTATTATGCATACAGTTTTGCAGAAGAGGGCACCAGACCTCATCATAGATGGTTGTGAGCCACCATGTGGTTTTGCTGGGAATTGAACTCAGGTCCTCTGGAAGAACAGCACTGGAAGGCAGTGCTCTTAACCTCTGAGCCATCTCTCCAGCCCCTATTTATTTTATTTATTCTGTAATTTTTATTGTTTCTTCCCAGTTATTGGATTCCCATTTGACTTGTTCTTGTTTTCTGCAAATTTATGAGTTTTATCATAACATGTTTTTGTGTACTTTCTGTTGTTTTTGATACAGGTGCTATGGCTAAAAAATTTCTCCACAGAACTTTTAATGTATCTACAATATTTGTTGTGTTTCTAATAATTTTCACTTATTTCCAGGATGGCTTTTATTTCCTTTCTTATTTTTCTTGGATTTACTTGTCATTCATTAAGTGTTAGTAAATGCTTAAGAGTTCTGTGTTGTTTATTATAAGCTTTGCATTTTAGTTAAGTAGAATACATTAGGTTATTATAGTTTTGCCGAATTTGTTGTTTTTCTTAATATCTCTTTGTATTTCAAAGTTTTTGGTTTTAAATATCAATCATATTTTCTTTATATATATATATATTTATTATGAATAAATTTTATTTTTTTATCCACATATCCCCTTGTTGAAACTCCCTTACCACTCCTGTCCCTCCCAGTCACTCTCTCTTATCTCCATCACCTTTTCTCCTCCCCAGCAAAAGCAGGAGGTCCCAAAGTGCCAAGGTGTCATAGTTCAGCAACCACTACAGGCAAATATGCTTTCCTCATCCCAACATCAAAATTGGGTCAGGTGTTCCTCTGGAAGAAATGGGCCACTCCAAGGTGCTTCAGATCCCAAGCTGTTCAGTAGTTGTGGTTTGCAGACTGGTAATGCTTTGCTTTTTCTTCAAGGTCTACTGAGTGAGTACATACCCTGATTATCTTTCTAGGTTTGTGATACCTCACTCAGGAGGATATTCTCCAAATCCATCCATTTGCCTACAGATTTTAGGATATCATTTTTTTTCTTACTGCTGAGTAGTTCTCCATTGTGTAGATAGATGTACCACAGTTTGTTAATCAGTTCTTCAGTTGAGGGTCATCAAGTTTGTTTCCAGGATACTGCTATGACAAATCATGCTGCTATAAACATTTTTGAGCTAATGTCTTTGGAGAGTGAATGTGCATGTTTAGGGTATATGCCCAGTAGTGGTATTGCTGGATCCTTGGGGAGATTGATTCCCAGTTTTCTGAAAAACTGCCATACTGCATTCCAGGGTGGCTGAACAAGCATACACACCCATCAACAATGGAGGAGTATTTCCCTTGCTCTGCAAACTTTCCAGTATAGGCGGTCATCTGTGTCTTTAATCTTAGCCATTCTGATACATGTAAGGTGGTATCTCAATGTTGTTTTGATTTGCAGTCCTCTTACTACTAAATATGTTGAGCACTTTTTCAAGCCATTTGTAATTCTGCTGACCCTAATCCTAACCCTAACCCTTTTCAGTTCTGAACCCCATTTTTTGATTGGGTGATTCAAGGTTTTGGGCTCTAGTTTCTTGAGTTCTCTATTACTTTAGAGATAAGTCCTGTGTCACTTGCAAGGTTGGTGAAAATCTTTCCCATTCTGTATGCTGTCATTTTGTCTTATTGATTGTGTCCCTGGCTTTACAGAAGCTTCTCAGTTTCAAGAGGTCCCACTTATTGATTGTTTTTCATAGTGTCAGTGCTACTGGTGCTATATTTAGAAAGTGGTCATCTGTGCCAATGTGTTGGAGGGTATTTCCCACTTTCTTTTCTATCAAGTTCAGTGTGACTGGGTTTATGTAGAGGTCTCTGATCCTCTTGCATTTGACTTTGGTGCAGTGTGATAGGCTTGGATCTATTTGCATTTTTCTACATACTACCATCCAGCTATGCCAACATCATTTGTTAAAGATATTATCTTTTTGCCATTGAAACTTTGGGCCTCTTAATCAAAGATCAGGTGTTCATACATATGGTGGTGAGTGTCAAGATCTTCAGTTTGATTCCATTGATCCAAAAGTCTGTTTTTACGCCAGTACTATGCTGTTTTTAGTATTGTAGCTCTATATCATAACTTGAAGTTTGGGATGGTGATGCCTCCTGAGGTTCTTTTCTTGAGCAAAATTATTTTGGCAATCCTGGCTTTTCTTTTATTCCAAATAAAATTGAGTATTGTTCTTTCAAGATATATAAAATTTGTGTTGGGATTTTGGTGGGAATTGCACTGAATCTGTACATTGCTTTTGGTAGGATTGTCATGTTAATCTTACTATCTAGGAACATGAGAGTTCTTTCTATTTTTTGATATCCTATTCATTTACTTTGTTCAGTGATTTAAAGTTTATGTCAAATAATTCTTTTACTTTTTTGATTATAGTTACTCCAAGGTCTTTAATGCTATTTACAGATATTATAAAGGGAAATGTGTTCCTTATTTCTTCTTCAGCACTTTTATTTTTAGTGTATAGGAGAGCTACTAATTTCTTTGAGTTAATCTTGTGTCCAGCTACATTGCTAAAGGTGTTTATCTGCTGGAGAAGTTACCTGGTAGAATTCTGTGGATTACTTATGTATACAATCATATCACTGTAAATAGAGATAGTTTCACCCATTCTTTCCCAATTTGTATTCTCTTAATTTCCTCTCATTCTCTTATTGCTTTAGCTACACGTTTGAGAACTATCTAACATAAATGAGAGAAGAGAGGAAAGACAGCCTTTTCTAGTTCCTGATTTTAGTGGACTTTCTTTAATTATTTCTCCATTTAGTTTGATGTTGGCTGTAGGCTTCTTGTAAATCGTCTTTATTATATTTAGATATTTTCCCTATATTTCTGATCTCTACAGGACTTTTATCATAAAGGAATATTGGATTTTGTCAAAGGCTTTTTCAGCATCTTAGGATACAATCATATGGTTTTCCTTCAGTTTGTTTATATGATAGTTGACATTTATGGTTTTTCTTTTTTTTCTTTTTTTCCTTCTTTATTTTGTATTTATCAAAAAAAAAGTAAAAAGAATTTAAAATGCAGAAGAGTTAACAATAACTATACAGAGGATAAGAATCATAAGCATGGCTTATCAAGAGTAGAAATACAAATAAGATTGCTACACATATATTTTCTTTGTGTTCAGCATTCCCTATATATCCTTATTCAAGGTCTCTTCCCCCTCCCAACACATCTGGTCATTTTTCTTCTCTGAAACTCCCCATCCCCTCCCTGGGCAGGGAGCAGACAGTCCTATGGTCCCACTGACCCAATAATGCTTAGATCAGTCTCCACTTCTGGCCAAATCCAGTTCTTTCCCCCCTCCCTCAAGAGTGAGTCAGGTGTT
>PVIH01015860.1:0-27326 GCA_004025045.1 Sigmodon hispidus
TAGGACAAAACGCCAGCCTACAGAATGGGAAAAGATTTTCACCAACCCTACAAGTGACAGAGGACTGATCTCTAAGGTATATAAAGAGCTCAAGAATTTAGATCACAAAACCTTGAATAACCCTATCAAAAAATGGGGTTCAGATCTAAAAAGGGAATTCTCAGCAGAGGAACTACGAATGGCTGAAAGGCATCTGAAATGTGCTCTTCATCTTTAGCCATCAGAGAAATGCAAATCAAAACAACTTTGAGATACCACCTAACACCTGTTAGATTGGCTAAGATAAATGGTACAGATGACAACCTATGCTGGAGAGGATGCGGAGCAAGGGGAACACTCCTCCATTGTTGGTCGGATTGTAAGCTTGTCCAGCCACTTTGGAATACAATATGGAGGTTTCTCAGAAAATTGAGAATCAATCTACCCAAGGACCCAGCAATACCACTTCTGGGTGTATACCCTAAAGAGGCATATTCACACTCCAAAGGTATTAGCTCAACTATGTTCATAGCAGCGTTATTTATAATAGCAAGAACCTGGAAACAACCTAGATGTCCCTCAACTGAAGAATGGATTAACAAACTGTGGTACATCTACACAATGGAATACTACTCAGCAGTAAGAAAAAATGATATCCTACAATTCACAGGCAAATGGATGGATTTGGAGAATATCCTCCTGAGCAAAGTATCACAAACTCAGAGAGATAAGCAGGGGATGTACTCACTCACTAGTGGTCTCTAAACAAACAAACAAGAAAAAAAAGCCAAACATGCCCAAGCAGCAAACCACAACCACTGAATAGCTTGGGATCAGAAACACCCTGGACTGACCCTTCAAACCTCAGTCCATCTATAGGAACACCTGACTCACTCTTGAGGGAGGGGGGACAAAACTGGATTTGGCCGGGAGTGAAGACTGATCCAAGCATTGTTGGGCCGGTGTGACCATAGAACTGTCGGCTCCCTGCCAAGGGAGGGGATGGAGAGTTGCAGAGAAGAAAAATGGTCAGATGTGGTGGGAGGGGGAAGAGATATACAGGGATGGAAAAAAAAAATTCAGAGGGAAAGCTGAACACAAAGAAAATATATGTGTAGTAATCTTATTTGCATTTCCACCCTTGATAAGCCATGCTTATGATTATTATCCTCTGTATAGTTATTGTTAACTCTTCGGCTTTTTAAAATTCTTTTTACTGTTTTTTTGATAAATACAAAATAAAGAAGAAAAAAAAAAGAAAAAATGATATCCTAAAATTCGCAGGCAAATGGATGGATTTGGAGAATATCCTCCTGAGTGAGGTATCACAAACTCAGAAAGATAAGCAGGGGATATACTCACTCGTTAGTGGTCTCTAAACAAACAAAGAAGAAAAAAAGCCAAGCATGCCCAAGCTGCAAACCACAACCACTGAACAGCTTGGGATTAGAAGCACCCTGGACTGACCCTTCGGATCCTACTTCAACTATAGGAACACCTGACTCACTCTTGAGGGAGTGGGGCAAAACTGGATATGCCTGGAGTGGAGACTGAACTAAGCATTATTGGGTCAGGTGGACCATAGGACTGTCTGCTGCCTGCCCAGGGAGGGGATGGGGAGTTGTGGAGAAGAACAAATGACCTGATGTGGCGGGAGAGGGAAGGGACCTTGAATAAGGATATACAGGAATGGAAAAAAAAATTCAGAGGGAAAGCTGAACACAAAGTAAATATATGTTTAGCAATCTTATTTGCATTATCACCCTTGATAAGTCATGCTTATGATTTTTATCTTCTTTATAGTTATTGTTAACTTCTCAGCATTTTAAGTTCATTTTACTGTTTTTCTTGATAAATACAAAATAAATAAAGATGACGGAAAAAAAGCAATTTTAAAAGCAAAGATACATGCTCCTGGCTGCTTTCTAGACCAGAATTAATTTTTTCAATATACTTCATTCTTACTTTGTGCATTATAGCATTGTTTATATTTAAAAAGATGACTGATTTTGTCTTAGGTCTTCAAATGTAAGTCAGGGGAATTCTACTGCATTTGATGTAATATGTCAAACACCCACTTAATGGAGCTTCTCTGGTTCACAACACCAGAATATATAGGAATTCAAATTCCAAAAAAAAAAAAAAAAAAAAAAAAAAAAAAAAAAAAAAAAAAAAAAAAAAAAAAAAAAAAAAAAAAAAAAAAAAAAAAAAAAAAAAAAAAAACCAGAACACAGGTAAGCCACGAGCTGGGCCATGTGGCAGGTAGGTTACTAGAAATGAGTTAAATTAAGATAAAAGAGGTAGCTAATGATGTGCTTGAAACATAGGCCAAAATAATAATACAAAAATATTTATAATAATACAAAATTAATATAAGTGTTTGATTTATTTTGGGGGGGAAAAAGGCGCCACGGGCCAGGTCAAAACCTCTGACCCAAAGGAACCTAGAAACCTTCTAGAACAAGTAAGTTCTAGAATTTGAAGAATGTTTCTTTCTTTTTCAAAGTAAACTTTATAACTGAAGCAATTAACATAATACATTTAAATGAATGTGTTGATCTTATTCCTTTGTCGTTTGCATTTCTTAAGAAGAACCAATACACTGTCTCATCATTTAAAAGTGGTGAGACTTCCAAACCAGAATGGGGTGAAGCTCATTAAGTCAGTAACTGCTTTATGCTGAGATATAAGGCCTGTAGAGAATCAAGTTGAAGCAATCATAATCAATTTTTCAAGGAGATAATAGTTCAATAATGTTCACAGAGAAAATCATTCTGAAATGTTCATTAAACTGTAGAAAACCTCTCACAAGGCCAGAACAAATAAAAATAATAGAAAATGTATGAGAAATTACTGAGACTTGAGGAAAATATTTTGCACACTCTTAATACATTTGGGATATGGTCATTGGCCTCACTAAGTTAAATAGAAATTTTGAACCATGCCTTAGGTAACACAGAAGAACATGGCTAGTCAGGATTTCCTCAACTGTGGACAGAACTTTGTGTCCAAACTTTGTCTTCCTCTTCATTGAAACTCTTAAGGAAACACCGAATTACATTTAAGGAAGCATAAAAGATTTAATGGAAATGTTCTAACAATAGTAAATATTGTTCTGGGGTTAGCTGAGAAACTTTTCTGCAGTCAATTTTGGTCATGGCGTCTGCAAATTTTATGAATCCTATGTTGCTTTGATCAAAAATACTATTTGAATTGTTTGAAAGTTTTACACATTCATTCAATGAAAATGGGTAACAGTTAACTCCCAGTGATCTTCATTCTTTCCTCTTCCCAATTTCATGTCATTATCAATGCCTTAAATGACCAGGGAGATGATGATTTTGGGAGATGCTCAAATTAAGAACAATTGTGCTTCATCTTTCCAAGAGGACCAAGTCTGGTTCACCATAATCTCTTCAGGAAGTCATAACCACCTGAAGCTGCATCTCCTGTAATCCAAATCACTCTCTTGGCTTCCTCAGGCACACATACACAAAAACATTTAGGCACACACACTCAAAAAGTTAAAGAAAATTCTTAAATTGAAGTATGATGCTCATAGTAGAGGGCCCTCCACCAGCCATGAACAAACTACCAACAGCTGCATCTCCAAAAAGAGTGAGTGCTCCTCTGTCCTCCTGACCCTACCTCTATTGTGGTAAAAACTTGTTGTGAGCTATGTTTTAAATGGGGTTTATTTTGTGAAAATTGTTTATAAAACAGAGCCGGTTTTAAGAGAAGATGACTGGATAAGGTTGTAGCGCGCCGGAGCCTTTTTAAGGAAGAGTTTTTATTTTTATATTATATGTTTGAACTCTCGCGCAGTTGGGCCGAACTGTGTATTTGGTTGGGAACTCTTGTGAGAGAATGACGACTTTTTGACTTGGTTTTTTTTTTTTTTTTTTTTGAAGGTTTATTTTTGGAATTTTTTTTAGTTAACTACGCTTTATTTTTTTTTTAGTCTTATGACGCGATCGTTTATATATATAGTTTTTGATTTCCCGCTACACACCTCAGCAGCCGTAGGCTGTCAATAGTGCCTCCAATAGAGGTTGGTTCTTAGAGGACCCTCCCTATCTGTGCAGGAATTCTGATTTGACCTTGTACAGGTAACCATAGCTACTATGAGTTGATTCACATATCACCTATGTCATATCCAGAATGCTGAGTTCAATGAGTGTTTCCAAACTGAAAATAGTTTTAAATTCTAATGGATGACTTTTTGTTTCATTGTTGTCTTTTCTATTCAGTTTCAGAAATAAAAGAAAAACTTTGTGTGTCATTTATGTATGTTTCCAGTTTACTTTTGATGTCCTGTTTATTAATGTAAGATTTCCACAGAATTAATATTCAATGGGAAAAATACCTTTTGCTGTTTTCTTAAGATTTTTTCCATAACATCTATATTTCGGATTTATTATTTATTTTTATTACTTTAGTATGTTGAGTCCATCAGTGTCATGGTCCAGTTCAAGTACCAGGCATGAGGTAGTCATTAGAGAGCAACCCTACCACCTGAGAAATCTTTAGTTTTCTATAGAAGTAGTCATGATGAGATGGAAAGAGTTTGAATCTTGCTTCCTTTAGCAATATAGTCTCCACAGTAAAAGAGGTGCCTCAGCCACATTGTAATTCTAAGAAAATGGCATATTAGGTTAAGGACAAAATATCCAATGCAGAGAAGCAAAGGCAGTTAGAAAAGTTTGTGTAGCTACTATATCATTTCCCACCATCTATTTTCTCTGCTTTAAGATCTAGCTCATAGTCACAGTGTACCAATATCCTTCAAAGGTAAGGTTTTTACTCTAACACCTTAAAACTATATGCAATAACAACAATTAACAAGTAAGAAATACATTTGCAATGTCCAGTTCATTAGTATTTGGCAAATCCAGAGAAAATACTCCATTATCTATCCTATCTTAGTGAGTCCAAAGTTTGTACCTGATTTATTTTCTATCAAAACTATAGAAAAATATAACTATTTTTAAACCCAATCAGACATCTGAGAAGGATGTAGTCTGATGTGGGGTGTCTTTCTGTGCTTCATGAATATGCTTTATTATTGTTTAGTAAAGAATCTGTTTTGAAAAAAAATAATCTAGCTCAGCAAATGATGGAACTCAAAAAAATTAAAAAGAAGCAGAAATGGACTAATCTTAAGAGCCATACTTGATATAAAAAAAAAAAACAAGAAGTTACAGCTAGACTTTAGAAAAGCTACTTGCCAGTAGAGTCAGAATTTTCTTAAAAGACAGACACTGTTAACTGATCATGTATAACTGATGAACTCTCAAACTTTCCACACTATTTAATATTGCATAAAAGTTGTGAGCATTCATTTGAATATGTGGCTGGATAACTATTATGTTCCAGTACTATCTTGTTCAGAAGTCCAAGAGACACAAGAGATTTGTTTGTTGCTTATTTTCCTACTCAGTAATCTATTTCTTTTATATGTAGAAGGAATATATATATATATGGAATATATATAAAGCAATATATGAATTTCTAAATTCTCTTTTGCTCAATTCTTATGTTATTGTTTTGCTAATTAAGTTATATGTCATAACTGTATATTTTGTATAATGTTGTATCATTATACATAATATATTTAATCCATATCTGTATATTTCATACAACATTATATTATTTTGAAATACAGAGAAATATTTTTTGAATTGTGGGGGCAATAAAAAACAATAAACATAGGAACATGAGTATGTTTCTATAGCCTATGTAGAAAACAAACTGAAAAAGTAAGTACTTTTTTAGTTAAAGAACCTGAGTTATTTTAATATCTTATCTGAATCTGTGTAGTTCTTCAAATGACATTAAAAATAAAATCTGGGGAAATAAAATCTTTACAGGACACTATATCTTAAGAGAAGCCAACCTGACCTATGACAAGTGACAACAGATGAACATTAAAGTCCATAGCAAAGAACAAAGAGAAATTTCCCAGAACACGAGAGCCCAGAGCCCACTCTGATTGAGAGGTGCTCTTCACCCAGTGAGTGCAACCTAGAGAATCTGAATCTTAGCTCAAGAAAAGTAACCTAGAAAATCCACAAGACACTTCCCATAGTCTATAAGTTAAAAAGAGTAAAGAGAAGAGCAGAAAATAAAACAAAAGCAAAATCCCTTCTCCCATGATCACATCATAGTTAAAATCCTAAGTATGCAGAGAAAACATCCTGGAAGCTGCAAGGAAGAGCATCTTCTTGGACAAACCTATCATATTCCCAGTAGATTTCTCAATGGAAAAAAAAAAACAGTATGTATGAAACAATGCACTTCAAGCTCTCAGGCCCAGATTACTTTTTCCTTAAGGCTATCTCCCATAATTGCAGAAGAACTAAACCTTTACATGACACAAACAAAGTAAAGGGATTCCTGGGCATTAAAACCAGTACTCCAGAAGATTCTTAAAAAAATCCAATCCACTAATGGAGGAGGTAACCACATTCATATGCTATAAGGATAATAAAATCACTAGAGCATTATACAATTAAAGGACCAAAAGTTAGACAACAAAATGATGCAAATGAATATATATCTTCTAATAATAACTTAGAATGTTAATGGTCTTAATTCCCTGTCAAAAGATGCAAACTGGCAGCTGAGTTCAACCCAAAAATTTATCTCTACTAATAGCATGAAATATACTACTGGTAAACATAGAGCACTATCTCAGAGAAAAGTGACATTGAAGAAATTCCAGGAAAAGAGAAGTAGAAATCAAGCACCTAGAGCTATACATTGATATATTTAATGCTTCAAGCCAAATTTCTGAAAAGAGAGAGAGGGTTCAAGTATAGATATAAAGATAAAGATATAAAAAATACCCACTGAGTTCATTTTGTGTTGGCCATCATGGTTTATATACCCAGTACCTAGTATTTTACCTTGACTGGTTAGAATTACTGCCATTGAAGAAGCAGATTTTAAAATAAACTATTTTCAACCCAATACTCTTTAACAATCAATTCAGCTTTGGTTTCAGTTATCTATAAATCATCCTTTCTGGGTGGGACCTTTAATTTATTCCAGGCAGTTGTCAATCAGGAGGAACTTGATTCTAGAAGAGAACCTCAGCACATATCAGGACCATCTGATTTCTCCCATCGTAGAAGAGGAGACTCTTGTTCATGTGGTTGGAATGCAGGAAAAAGAAGGGTGTAGGAAGAGAGTCACACAAACACACACACACACACACACATGAGGGTGGTGATAAGGTCACTGTGGTAGGCAGTAAATTTTGTTTAATAAAAGGAGAAAGGAAGCTCAGTTCAGGGACCACATAAGAGATGAGATATACTGGCACTTAATTAAGATGCTATGGTCATGTTATGAGGTGGAGGATAGGAGGGACAGGCTATTTGTCAAGACAGCCACGTCAAAAAGTATATTTTGCTATTTCCCTACATGTGCATCGCTTTCTCGTTGTTTGCTGAAATATTGCGGTAACTCCCTCATGGTAATAAACCACAAGAATAAACTATTTTTACTTTTTTTATTTAAAATATGTCAGAGTCATGTCCTGGCATATGAAAGGCACTTCATAAAAACTTTAAAACAAAAGCATTCGAAAGCCAAATAAAGATACTGTGTAAGAAAAGTTCTCTACAGTTTTATAGACATTATGGTCTATATTAAGGTTTGTTTGTTTTTCATCTGCTTTCATCCAAATACCTGGAATAATATTCAAATTTATAACAGCCATAGAAAAAAATATTACAGCACTTTTCAGAATTAGACAGGGTTACAGAAGTGGAATGAGGTGTCTCATTAGCAGAATATAGATAACTTAAATGTTCCTGTATGTTCTGCATGTCGGGTGCTGTGCCAATGATTCTGTTCACACCATCTCTCAAAGGCAGAACTAATGAGAGAAGAGAAGCAAGGTGATCTAGGGAAATGGCAAATTTATCCTGAGGGGATGGCTGCTGTGGTTATCTGGCAAGAATCTCTGGGAATGCCTGACATACATAGGATGGGTGGGAATTACATTAAGAATTAAGACCAGTGTGTGATTATTGAATACAAACTTTTAATTTGTTAGAGACATGAAAGCATTTAATTTAATAGACACTCAAAATTTTCTTTAGTATAAATTTAAAGATTCTAGAGTGTTAACCCACTGTTCAAATACTGAACTTTTTAAAGAAGATATGTAAACACATTATGTCTGTTAAAATTTTATAAAATACAGTTTTAAGATGAGCTCTGTTAGACATCTAAAGAAATTAATTAATTAATTTTTTTATTATTATGAATAAAGAAGTCATATTTTCTATCCTTGTATATCCTTATTCAAGTTCTCTTCCCCCTCTCACTACATCAGGTCATCCTCTCTTCTCCACATCTCCCCATGCCCCCCATAGGCAGGCGGTCCCAAGGTGCCAAGGTCGCAATATTGTTTAGTTCAGCCTCCACTCCTGGCAAATCCAGTTTTCTTCCCCCAACCTCAAGACTGAGTCAGGTGTTCCTCTAGGGGGAGTGGAATCCAAGGTGTCAGTCCAAGGTGTTTCTGATCCCAAGCTGTTCAGAGGTTGTGGTTTGCAGCTTGAGCATGCTTTGTTTTTTTTTTTTGTTTGTTTGTTTTGTTTTTTGTTTTTAATTTGTTTGTCTCTTTAGAGTCCACTAATGAGTGAGTACATCCCCTGCTTATCTTTCTGGGTTTGTGATTCCTCGAGCAGAAGGATATTTTCCAAATCCATCCATTTGTCTGCAAATTTTAGGATATCATTTTTTCTTACTGCTGAGTAAGTACTCCATTGTGTAGATGTATCACAGTTTGTTAATCCATTCTTCAGTTGAGGGGCATCTAGGTTGTTTCCAGGTTCTTGCTATTACAAATAATGCTGCTATAAACATAGTTGAGCTAATGCCATTGGAGTGTGAATGTGTGTCTTTAGGATATAGACCCAGGAGTGGTATTGCTGGGAGATTGATTCTCAGTTTTCTGAGAAACCACCATACTGCATTCCAGAGAGGCTGAACAAGCTTACACTCCCACCAACGATGGAGGAGTGTTCCCCTTGCTCTGCACCCTCTCCAGCATAGGCTATCATCTGTGATTTTTATCTTAGCCAATCTGACAGGTGTCAGGTAGTATCTCAAAGTTGTTTTGATTTGAATTTTCTGATGGCTAAAGATGAGCACTTTTTCAAGTGCCTTTCAGCCATTCATAATTCTTCTGCTCAGAATTCCCTTTTTAGATCTGAACCACATTTGTTTTTTTTTAAAACTTTATTTATTTATTTATTTGCCTTGGTGTTTGCCTGGAACCGGAACTACAGACAGTTGTTAGCTGCCATGTGGGTGCTGGGAATTGAACCCAGGTCTTCTGGAAGAGCAGACAGTGCTCTTAACCTCTGAGCCATCTCTCCAGCCCCTGAACCCCATTTTGTATTGGGTTATTCAAGGTTTTAGGCTCTAGATTCTTGAGCTCTTTATATATCTTAGAGATCAGTCCTCTATCACTTGTAGGGTTGGTGAAAATCTTTTCCCATTCTGTAGGCTGTCGTTTTGTCCTACTGACAGTGTCCTTGGCTTACAGAAGCTTCTCAGCTTCAGGAGATGCCACTTATTGATTGTTGGTCTTAGTGTCTGTGCCACTGGTGTCATATTTAGGAAGTGGTCGCCTGTGCCAATTTGTAGAAGTGTATTTCCCACTTTCTTTTCTTTCAAGTTCAAAGTGGCTGGGGTTATGTCGAGGTCTTTGATCCACTTGGATTTGAGTTTTGTGCAGGGTGACAGGCTTGGATCTATTTTTTGCACCTTGAAAGAACAATACTCAATTTCATTTGGAATAACAGGAAAACCAGGATTGCCAAAACAATTTTACTCAAGAAAAGAACCTCAGAAGGCATCACCATCCCTGACTTCAAGTTATACTATAGAGATACAGTATTAAAAACAGCCTGGTACTGGCATAAAAACAGACTTGTGGATCAATGGAATAGAATTAAGGATCCAGACATTAACCCAAAAACCTATGAACACCTGACCTTCGACGAAGAGGCCAAAAATGTCAATAGAAAAAAGATAGTATATTTAACAAATGTTGCTGGCATAGCTAGATGGTAGTGTGTAGAAAAATGCAAATAGACCCAAGCCTACCTTAATTTTTAAGGCTATTAAAATGAGACTCAGACATTTGGATATGACTTATGGGGAATGTGTCCCTTTGTCTATGCTTTTCTGGAAAGATAAAGAGTTCCAATAAAGAAACCAATTTACTTCCTAATTCCTGCCCCCATGCCTCATGATATTAACATTTAAATAAAATTAGGAAGGTTTATCTCTACATAGAGCTTCATATCAATGCTGGCTTAATGTGATTGATGAAATAAGTAGGCAGATTGTGGTCAACACTGGTCACCATCTCTCAAATCTTTGCTTTGTGGTCACTAGGCTTATAATTCTCTAAGAGGGCAAGTTTTAGGGTTTAGTCTAAAAATGACTTTCAACAAACAGTTCCTTAGTTATAAACTACCAAAAGAAAGTCATATTTCTATAAGAGTGGTCTCTGAAAATTCAAGCAGTCTTTGGGAATTACGGCTTAAAGAGAAAAATAATCCTCCACTTACAAAGGCTATTTGTTTTCATTTTGTTTATTATGATGAAAAAGTAACATAAATGGAAGTGAAACCATATTTCAAATTTGAAATTTCATATTTCTCCAACCCAATCTTTACAAACCAAAGGTCATATTGATTTTGTATAAATTATAAGAATCTCTCCTTTGCTGGACCTTGGCAGCTAGCCTTTTATCCAGACAGTCATGTGATCATAAAATTAAATCCATGTCAGTGTGTAGTAAGCTTTGCCACTAAGGTAGGGTATAGGTCGGGATACTTACATTCAATGCATTTTTGAGGTCTGGTATATTCAAGTCATTATGTGGTAATCAGGACTATTATAACTTTATGTAACATGTCCTTTGTAGACTCCTGTGTTTGAACATTCATTTCTTAGCAGGTGGTACTTTTTTAGAAGACTGTGGAAACTTTGGAACAAGACTTCTTGCTGTCATAAATGAGCCATTAGAATGAGAACTCTGCTTCTGGTTTACTACTCATCCCCCATGACTAGGCACTGAGGACTTCTACTTCCAGCTAAAGCACCTGTTGTCATGCCTTTTCCATAGTGATGAACTATATCCATCAATCCATGAATATAAACTTCTTCCTGAAGTTGCTTCTAGAGTGTGGTTTATCTGAGAGTCAAGAAAAGCATCTAAAACAAGGATGCAACTGCATTTTAGGGTGAGTGATATAAATTTGCAATCTGCCAAGCACTACTAAGTTTTTCATGCTTTTAACAACAACAACAACAAAAATGCCCTATAAAATATTAACATGGTAGTGTTCCTGGGCTTTATTCATAGATTAAACTCAATGTTAACTCTACAGATGATGTAATTTTCTTCCCTGATGCAGCAACTATATTTTTTTGTTCTTGTTGCTGTTGTCCAATTTTTATTATCTTGAGGCTGGAAATCAAGAGTATGAATTGAGTGAGAACTGATGAATGGTAAGCCAAGCACATTGCTGAGGTCAGGTCATATTTTCAAATAGTCTATATGAAGAAGGAAATAATATTTTTAAGTTAATTTTATTAATTTTAAAGATTTATTTATTCATTTTAAGTAAACAACTGGTTTTTCTATATGTGTGCAAAGGTGCTTGAATGCCCATAGATGCCAAATGAAAGTAGCAGAGTGTGTGGAACTGTGGTTAAAGATGGTTGTCAACTACAATGTGGGTGCTGGGAACAGAACCTAAGTTCTCTGAAAGAGCAACAAGATCTTTAGATCATAGAGTTATTTTTCCAGACCTAGATTCATAGGATTGATTGACTTCATGTTTGATTAACCAATATATGTTTCAGATAATATAAATATAAATCATGTAATATATTTTCATTATATTACTGTTTCTCTACTTCCTTTTACTTTCTCTGCCTCCTTCATACTTCTGTGCCTCCTTTCCTCACTCTGTATTTCTTCTCTCCTTTCATCCTTTCTCTTTCCTCCTCCCCTTTTCTTCAGTCCTTTTTCTTGTTAATTTTTTCTATTCTTAGTTGTTAGCCTTATCATTTATTAGGGTATTAATTATACAAATTGATTGATTTCATTGTTATTCCAGTAAACGTGTAGTACATGATCACTGACTGTGTCCATCTAATCTCTGGTGTTTGTAGAGTGTCCAGTTCTACAGTAAGGATTTTAGTGCATTTTAATTAATCATTGTATAGTGTGAGAGGCAATGCAGAGGTAGAATTTACTTCCTCATTAGATAGCTTTCACTGATCCATTGACTGAAGAAGTTGTTCTTCTGTTCTTCCAACATGTAATTGTGGTAATTATGTGGAAATTCAGTTTGTTGAAGATGTAGCAATGTATTAATGGTACTCGGTCCCATTGATCTATAAGTGCTTTTTTTTTTTTTTTTTTTTTTTTTGCCAAGGTAAAGAAGCTCCACAATGTCTTCAAATTAGGCACTATGATGTTTCCAGATTGGCTCTTTTTGATCAGGATTAGGTTGCTTTTCTTTTTAGGCTTTCTCCTCCTCCCTTCCCCTATCCTACCCTCTCCTTTCCTCTTCTTTAAAGAATTCCAATGGCATTCTAATGGGTATTGCAATGTCCTCAGATCATTTTGGGGTACTAATGGGACTTTGACATTGTTAATTCTCCAAGTCTGACTATGAGAGGTCTTGTCATAGTTTAGTTTATTTTTCAATTTCTTCAGTGTTTTTAAATTTTCATTGCAAATTTTTCCTACCCACTCCTTCTTTTATTTACTCTACCTTAAGTACTTTAGGCTTTGTCATTGTTTACTCCATTTCTGTGTATTTTAGCCTTTGTTGGAGAAAATGTATGGAAAGTTGATCTCCTGGAGCTTTTTTCTTGTAAAGCATAACTGTTTGTTCTCCATAAAGGCCATAGCTTTCATGTACTTCTACCCCAGCCAGGAAACCTATATTAACAAAAATATTTTTTTTTTATAAAAGATGAGGCTAGATGGTGATTATTTCCTCCAGTGATTCTTCTGCTGTATGATTCAGGCAGTAAACTTTGGAGGTTTCATGTCAAATAAAAAAAACAAGGCTTACATTTTAAGCCATCACGTCTGTCTCATCAGTGTAGACACAGTTAATGAAAACACAGATTGGAATCTCATATCTTGTAACATCAAAAAAAATTTCAAAATGAATATGAAAATACTCCCCTTCAATTTCTATATAATTCTACAATTAGAATATTTGATGGTCAAAAATATTCTAGTTATTCACAGAATACCAGAATCAAGAACTGTTAACTATACCAAGACATCCAAGTAAGTTAACTTGTACCATTATTCTTGTATCTTTATTTGTATCAAATCTGAAAAGTTTCTGTACCCTGATTTTAAGTCTCTCCACTAATGTAGCAATGAAAATCAGACCAAATTAAGAAAAAGCGTAGGTTTAAAGGATAAAATGCTCCAAGATGACACCTGTCCCTCTGCTGCTGCCCCAAGAGGAGACAGGGAAGACAGACCAAAAAAACAAACGAACAAACAAACAAACAAACAAAAACACCTGTCTTTTTTTCTGGAAGGAAGTTTAAATACCTTGTGGGAGTGGTCTTGAGCATCTCTAGAGAAGGAGCGATGTTAAGCAGGTTTTCTGAGATGAGTCAGGGTTTGGGAACACAGAGATGGTGGAGGTGAATTAAAGTGGAGCTTCCACCAGAACATCCTAGACTCTTTGGGTATGTAGGTGCCAGGGGCTAGGGTAGACCTTCTAACAGGACAAAATCTACAATGCTTTGCATGCTCCCTTGGACATTGTTCTGTTTGTGTTAAAATATTTAGCTGGAATTTTAATATTTTATCTAGTATGTAAACAAAAGTGGTGCTTTAAATAAAACACTCAAACTTAAATGTAGAATTGGGCAGAAATATTCAAAATCTCAAAGTCAGAGCTAGACAACTAAAACTTCATTTCACAGAGATGGGTAAAATTTAAAATGAATACTTTTCAATTTCCCAAACCTTAAGAAGAAGGATCCAGCCCAGAATACCAATACTTCTTTCTAAAACAAGAAATAACTTTGTAACAGAGTCTCTGTTCTCAGGCATGGATGGTCTTCAGATTGAGGATTTTTAGCAGGATAAGAGCCTTGGAGCTTTGAGTTCTGACGATTTTGAACAACTCAGGGGATTGATGAACAGTAAGAAAAGTCATCAGGTGAAATAATATCAATGGTTTTTATGTTACTTTGAATTTACTGACAGTCACTGATTATAAATTACACATGTAATTCCAGTTGCTGCCTGGAATTGCACACATTGTTTAGCATAAACTACTTGTATGACTATTCTATGATTTATTCTGCTGCTATATAAGTTATCTAAATTAAATTTTAGATATGATTTGTATGTATCCAGAGCTTATTCATTTTTCACATATCATGTCCATCACTAAGAAAATATTTCAGAATTGTCAACGTGGCAATATGTACATCAATTCCCCTACAATGTCTTATAACCTGTTTGTTACAGAAATTTCCAATTTAAAGTTCTGGGAAATGAAATAAAAGATACCAATATGGAATAAGGGCATCTAATTTGTTATTAATTTATGATAGGATAGGCTTACAAAATCTCTCATAAGAATCATAAGAAAACATATTTATAACTCCTGTATTGGAGACAGACTAATTAAAGCTGAGAAAGAGTAAGCTACATTTCTAAGGACAAAGCGTGTCCTCTGCATCTAAGATGAAACTGGCATTTAGGTTTGTCTGACACTAAAACCATTTAATGACCAGGATAGGCTAACTTGTGCTTCACTAATAAGTGTTCCTCCAAAACTAAGCAGACAAATCACACAGTCCACATTCATCCAGATTCCATAGTCAAGCCAACAAATGAAGTCACCATGGCTCCCAACAAGCATTTGTATCTCAGTCACATAGCCAAGTGTCCTTCAAATGTTGGCTCAATTCTGTGCCACATTATTTTCTGCTTGGAATCCAGAATGGCAGAGTACTCTCTTTTTCTGAATAAGAATTATTCTTTTCCTAATGAAAAGACAGACAGCAGAAGGCAAGGAGCCAAGATCCACAGTTTCTTCTTGGAAGTGATGGGTCTCACACCTACTCCATGTTGTTAGCAAAACTCACAGTGTCCAGAGCTAGATGCCAGGCAATAGGGAAGTGACACCTTCCATTCACATAGGCTATAAGTCTCATATGATTCATTGCAATACCTCATGCTTTTTCCTTTCTGCATATTTTTTTTCTTCTTCTCCTCACAATCATTTGTACACTCTGTACATATCAGGGAACTGACAGAAGCAGTAATTGGTGAGAATGGTCACAGGAGTGTTTGAAGGATGTGCAATGTTGAGTGCCAATGGCAACCTTGCCTAGCAGCTCACAGGTGAGATGTTTAATTCAAGGACAAGTGCAATTTCTTAAAATACACCTGTAATAGGGTCAGACAGAATGATATCTCTTGAGATGCTGTGACATCAGTGAAGATGAGTGATTTTCATGTTGCACAGTTACTATTCATGTGACTGATGTTATTTTAAACCTCAACTTAGCAAACCCTAAGAACCTTAACATTTCATTCTGTTAGAAACAACCTCCAATGGGAAGAAGAATCTAACAGAAAAGTATCACTGCACATTTCTGCAAACAACAGAAAACCACACAACCCTAATCTTTGAGCTACTAATGCCCATATTCTGAGAATGATCAGGTGTGTCTAGGAGGTCAACTGACATGAGATGTTCAAAGCCCATTGTGTAAGACTCTATGAATCATAACCAGTACTCTTGGCCTTTTAATGGCTCAACAGTGGAGGAATGAGTGCTACTGAATATCATCAGAAACAGGGCTGGATCATTAAATAAACATGACAAAGCATCAATTTACTCTACACATGGCATTGCACCTCCTTCACTAAGTGTTCTTTGTTTCCTTACTGACTAACACTCTAATAATAGGCACAATGTTTCCTAGGAAATTATTCAGCCACAATTCATCTTTTAGTCACACAATTAGTTTTCAGTGTTTTCACTGAAATACACATGCTGCACTCAGAAAAAAAAAATCACAGATGTTATTTGCTTTGTCTTGCTCTAAAAATCACCACATTTTAATGATTCCTTTGCTTGGTAGCCCTCAAAATAATTTTTCACCACCACCTCCATAGTCTCAACTGTCCACACAAAATATTAACACTTGAAATAACTACTATACAGCATAAAATGAAATGCTTCAGCATTTTAATGTGTGACTGTTATTTACTACTAATTTTTAACTCTATACTTATGTCTCTGGATGTCTGTGTTTGAATTACTGTCCTTTGCCTGGTTACCTCTGTAGCTTTCCTACAAATGTATAACCACTATTTGGACAAATGGTACAAACTTTTGACATAATGCATAATTTTACCCTGTTCATTGGCTTTTTATTTCTATTATAAAACACCTTCAGCAAGCTACTTATCAAAAGAGAAAAGTAAATTAGGACTGATGTTTCTGGAGGTTCAAGATTCATAGGCCACATGTGGTCTTGGCTTCTTATTGCAAGAGTCCAAGAGACAGGACCACATACCCATGCCTATCTGCCTGGTCTCCCGCCATCTTGTTATAAGCCACTGGTACTCAATAATGAAGCACCATCCAATGAATTCATGTAATATTTATAATTATGTAGTTCACTTCTTAAAAGCTCTACCTCTAAATACTACTATTGGATTAAATTTCAAAAGCTAATATCTCACAATGAAAATAAATTAAAAATCATGAAAGCATATAGATACTGAAAGCACTTCCAAGCCAGTGAATTCAATCTATAATTTATATCTTCCAAATTTTAAAAAGCAAATCTGTCAATATCTTAGTATTTAGCCCCTGAAATCATTGGTATAAAAGTCTTCAAAGGCTTCTAGATTGCTTAGTCAAATCGAGAGGTGCTCAAAGATCTAATAGTGATGGGGTAATATCTTAAAGACAGAGTTGTTATAAACTATAATTTCTAGTGTAGAAGATACTCTTGTGGCCTGAAGAGGGATCTGTGACACCTTCTGGGAAAGTGACTTGACTTCACTTTTCACTTGACAATTTAATGGTAGTGAACTGAATACACCACCTTTGCTTACCCTCTGGGCTTCCCTTTGTTTTCATTGTTAATCAAAACTGTATGAACTCATTAAGATTGTATGCATATATAAACATATAATCACAACTTCTATTAACCTATACAGGCACATGAAATTATTTTTAAGAGATTTATTTTATTTTTATGTGTATGACTGATTGCCTGGATAAATTCTATGTACACAACCTGAGTACAGTGCTTAAGGTGGTCAGAAAGGAACATCAGATTCCCTGGAGCTGGAGTTACAGATCGTTATAAGCATCTTATAAGAAAAGGCTCTTTTAATGATATGTGGTTTTCCTTATTAATGCATGTTGAATATGTTGGCCAATGTCAAAAGATTTCATCAAATATTTGCAGGGAGTCCATTTGACTATGAACTTTCTAGTTACACATGTTATTATATGTTCTCATAGTGTACACATGTGCAAATTTAGCCAGCATCCAAAAAATATTGCGACATATATCTACTCCATGTTTTTCTGCTGTGTACCATACATGCTACAATAGACATGCTTGCAGATATATTTTCAATTGTTTCAGTGTGTCTCTAGTAACCTGAGGGCTATAACTTGGGGTTCTAAAGGAATATGAATTTTGTTACTCATTTTGTAATGATTCTAGATATTATGTAGTATTTGAGGAAATGGGGTTAGAACAAAATTAAAACAACTGAATGATTGGCAGGTGATACATTCACATGGAGTGGTCAGAGAGCCTCCATGAGAAATCAAAACTTTGGAAAAACTTAGAAGAATGTGATGTAAAATGTACAGAGATTCAAAGGCTCCTTGAAAAACTTCAGGCAGTAGGGTAGCCTGTGCACTGGCATTTGGCTAAGATGCCCACTGTTATGCTGTGACACATATGGGTTTTGGAATGCATTTACTGATTCTCTCTCTCTCTCTCTCTCTCTCTCTCTCTCTCTCTCTCTCTCTCTCTCCCACACACACACAATGCTACATAAACAATAAACTTTCAAAATAAAAAATAAAATGAAAGATGGTGTAGTACTAAGATTTGAGATCTTGACCCTTGCAACTGAGGTAAAAAGTAGACATGGAAGGCTTGGATCACTTCCCACACCCACTTTGATAAAAAGAAAAACTGCATAGAAAGGAGCCCTGAGCAGGCCAATCCCTTAGCTATTCTTTTCTTTAATTCACAATAAAGATAGTGAAGTCACACACATATTTAGACTCAGAATTCTGTTCTATTTTGTCAGAAAATACATTGTAATAGAGAATGCACACATTATCCCAAGCATTCACAAGCACTGTATCTATTGATCTGACTGATTGGTTTGACACCTTTCTCACATTCACCATGGCACAGCCCCAAAGTCTTCTGTCTATGCTCCTCATGAAATCACTCTCCACTGATGAAAGTGTCCTTTTCTTACATAAGAGTTCTTACTTTGGAGACTATTAGTATTAATGGCACTCTTCCCTTTCCTGAAATAGCAGAGAAGTACTCACAGCTACATTCTTGACATCTGCAGATTAACCTAGAGCACAGGATGGAATTCTTAGCAGTAAGTAGCAGAATTACTAAACAACACAGTACTGAGAATTCGCATCCTGTTATGGACACTGAATATAGAAATAAGCTATTGAAGCTTCTATACAACCTCTATCACCTGTTGATGAGCTGAGAAAGAGTGGAAGCCAACTGTTGTGTGATAATATGTAGAATGTAGATAGACAGACTTGGAATCCTGCAGTAGCTGTGTTTCGAGACCTGCCTGGGCACTGGGAGCTGTTAGAAGACAACACGTTCTTCTGACAAGAGCATTGCAATGCCCACCACATGGAACAATAACTTAATATGTCTATTTTTAATGAATTGGATCACAGTATAGCATAACAAAGTACATACTAAGATATTGTCTCATGTTTGTCACTTACAAAACACAGAATGGATAAAATATTGAAGCTGAATTAAGATCTGTTAGAAACATGAAAACTGTCTAAATTGTACCTAATTTTAGCTGAATATGCACATTTTCAGTGAATGCTTCTCCATGAAATGCCCCTTTAATATTAAAATCTAAAAGCTAACTCTCAGTCAATCACTTACTCTTTGCAATGCTATTAACAATGAATATTAACTAGTTAAGATTATATATTTATCACAATTCAAAGCCTAATATTCATTTCACAATTTAATTTTAAATTTTTTTATTAACTAAATTATGCTAATAGAGTTGGACATTCTTTTGTTTTCAGACACTCACGGTCAGTCTGTAGTCTATTTTAATCACTCCAGTATGTGTAGAAAAGAAGTATATAAGGATTTTAATATCTTTTTTTTTAAAGAACAAACTAAATATAGGCTGAGTTAAACCTGCTTAGGTGTTTTAACTATTTTGTACTAATGATACATTGTTTTCTCATCATTCATGTTAGTTTCATGATTAGAAATAAATTCCAAATACTCTGTATATTCATCCTTTCCATGCTCTTGACATTACATTTACTCACTAATACTTATATTTTTTTTACTAACCTATGCATAATTTTACTTTTTCTAGAATGTTATATCTTTTCAGATTATGCCTTAGTTATATATAGATATGTATATATAAATATTTATGTATATATAACTATATACATATATATTTATTTTGGGGATTGTTATATAGGATCTTTTTTAAGGTTTGTTTTCCCCATACCCACACCTGCTCCTCCTCTCTCCCCTTCTCCCAGTCCTCCCTCAGCTTCCCCTCACCCCATCCACCCTAACATCTGAGTTTTGAGAATGTTCAGTCATACAGAGATAAGTAGGTATAATAGACAGGGACAAGATAGTGTTTTATAGTAATAAAGGAGGTACATGCATACATTTATGTATATATATATGTATATTATCTGTCGTATATATGATGCATAATATATGTATATTTCCTGAAGAAATTAGCTTGTTTTACATGTTGAGAGTCACATATATGCATCCTTGGCTTTCCACAGGCCTGAGGAACAGAGGCATCAGTTAGCATTTGCTGCAGACCATCTGTGGAAATATCTCTGCAGAGGATATGAAACAAAGAGAGTCATGGTTTCACCTAAACAAAGTTCTCATTGTATATAAACTGGGCACCAATTTCCCAGTTTCATGTAATTTCATTCAGTATGTTGATGTCCTTATCTGTATTGTATAATTTAATAAGACACAGAGTCCTTCTATTCTTATCATCTTTCCTATATGAAATAATTAAATTTTAACTTGGTGGGTAAGAAGGACAGGAGCAAAGTGCCAATGGAAGGGAAGTTATAACGTTTCAATTCTTTTCTCTTTTGTGATTAAATCTCAGCAGTTCATAAATTGCTACTAGTTTCTGTTGGCTGAAGTTAGCTGATGGCCATGTTTCTCAGTACATGCCTTCCCCTCCTTTGGGGAATGCATCATAAATGAGATGGACAGCTTGACCGATCATGTACATACAATGATGGATAATATGAAAGTCAGGGACTTAGCCTTGCCTGACGATGTGCTTGAGCTGGCAGACATGATTTAGTATCAGTCAAAGATACTTCGGGGGCTTTCACATACAGTCCATGCATCTCACTATTCTAAAAGTGTTATATGTGGCCAACTATACCTAGACCATAGTTTCTCATTACAGCAGGATATCTGAAAAGGGGCAGGTCACATCAGATGGAACATGAGCTCTCTATCTTTGCTTGGCCTTTACTTGTTCATATTCTTCACTTTTCCTGCTATAGTACTGTAATTAGTAACTTAATGAGCTATATATTGATTTCTACTTTCCTATTCACATGTTATTATTTGAATCTGTCAAGCAGATTTATATCCATTTCTTCCCCCCTCCCAAAGTAAAATAATCCAAGTACCCTGTGACCTTACTGGGGTCCACATCCCAGAATATCTTGCTACTTTGCCTGTTGCTATGTTTAAATAGCCAGGAAGAAAACAATGTAAATATGGTTTACTTGTGCTCCATTCTTAGAGTACACTAGCAGTGAATTCCAGATGGCATGAACTCCATGCAGCTGGTTGCATTCCCAGTCAAGAAGAGGAAAATGACACAGAGTCATATATACTCAGCCAGCTTTCTCCTTTCTATGCCATTCTGGCCTCCAGCTCAGAAAAAGGTAATACCAAAGACCAGGGAAATCTTCCCAAGTCAATTATTTTAATCAAAACAATCCTACACAGGTATGTCCATAGGCTATGCTAATCTAAATTATTCATTACAAATAGCCTGAAGATTTGTCTCATGTGAAAAGTTGACAATCAACACTGACTCTCTCATTAGCTTTCTTGTAATCCACTTCTCCTTCACCTACATTTATATTGAAGCCCTTCTCAATTTCTCATGATGTTTCTCCAGGTTTGTCTTTATTAACCAGATTTTACAGAGAATGCCTTCTCTTACCCACTGAATTCTCACACTCAAAATATTCACCTTCAATATACTTTTATTTCCTATTGTAAAAGAACCTCTAACACACAAATGAATGTTTGATCCAATGGCTTTAGATCCTGTAAGAACTTTTTATAAATAATATCCACTGTTAGTGGAACATAAAAGCTGGTCTAGTGTGAATTCAAATGCAAATCCATTCCATATTCTTATCCTTGATTTTCATTCTGCCCAAAGCCCTAGCATTGCTCTAGAAACTGTGCCATATTTCAGTTATGTCAATATTTCCATACATACAGTTATTTCCTTGGCCTGATTTTTTCTTGTCCTAACCAAACTCAAATTGTATTCCCAATTAAAATATGTATAATTGATTATGTCCTTTTCTATAGTGTTACAAGGGCTAAAGTTATTACTATCCTGGCAAAATTTGTACACTAGGTCCACAAGTAACATGAAAGTAACTAGCCACATTCTGAATGGATTTAAGGTTTGTCCAAAGATAAAACCCATATCTGACACCATTATCACAGCCAAGGCTAGACAGGTCATGGGCCTTAGAGGAGAATCTAGTCCTATTATTATTGAAGAAATTTTAGTTGTACTTAATATTAAGTCAATCATGAGTGACTTAATATTATACCCACAGATTAATGCCTCTCTTGGTCCTTATCAGAGAAGATTCTTCTTGCAGAGAAGCTTCTTTTTAGCACAAAGACCCACAACTATCAAAGTACTGAGAATAAGAAGATACTTCTGAATGCCAGGTCTTAAATTGGACACCTGTATCATACAACTTCTTCCCAACATTCAGAGTTCATTATAGAAAGAGGAAGGAAAATTTCTAAGAGCCAGAGTCAGGGAAAGACTACAAGCAAACAGCCTTGACATGGCAGAGTATCTCCACATATGAGCCTACAATGACTGTGAAAGCATGCCCAAAACCTGAACAATCTGAAACAAGACAACAATCCCAGCACGGCCTGTAAGAAATTCCCCTGTTCCTGAGGAACTATTGACAATTAATTGTTGATAAAAGAGAGTAAGTCAGCTTTCTTAAGGGGTATGGAACTGATAGGTTGGCCACACTCCAGTAAAAGGACCAACATTCAGGAGTTTATGGTTGTTTATATTCAATTCATTATGTTTTTTTTTAAAAAAAAAAAAAAACCTACCTATAGTTAAATGTGTAGGGAGGTGGGATTGATCTGGAAGGAGTTGTGGAACTGGATCAAAGTACATTGTACAAAGTTCTCAAAGCAGGAATTTATGATGGCCATAGTGCATTTGTGGGCATTAGCTGTGACCTACTGTATTTTTTCATCTGTAGCTCAGCCTAACCTGGCTTGAGATGCCTTAGATTTTATTTTTTATGTTACATGTATTTTAGAGAAAAGGGACACAGAGAACAGTCATTTTCATTATTTAATATACCTACATAAGAACAAACTAACTACAACTAGTTTTAAATTTAAAGCTATGTTTATCAAGTTAAAAAAAATAAAGAATGAGAGAAATAATACAGAATATTGAAGTATAAAATAGTTAGGGAAGTTACCTAATATAATCTTTATGTGAACTACCTTGTGACTCTTTACTGTAAATTGACTTTTGGAAGCAACCAGTTTGCTTTGAACTTTAAGAACTGCCAAACTTCCTGAACAAGCTTGGCACTCATATATATTGTTAATTTGTTTTTTATTCTGAAATGGAGGTTCCTATATATTCAGTTCTGCTGTGCTGTCCACACCTTTAGGGTACATTAAATCTAGCTATAAAACAAAAAACAAAAAAAAATTTAGGTTGATAGGCATTGATTATTTTCAAGTTTATGACTTGCTTCTTTGTGAATAAAATAATACCAGTTTTGCATGTTTGTATGGTTGGGTGACTTGGCTTGAAGTTAATCACAAATCTATAAGCTATAAAGAAATTTTGACTCATACTACTTAATTAGCATTATTAAAGTTCTTGTTCTCTCTTAAAAAAAAGATATCCTCAATGCTGTATCTTTTTAAAGAAATTTCAATACAAATGCCTTTTTATATAGTAAAATATGTTGATAAATAAATAGATAATTAAAAATAAAAAAGAATTAATAAAAATGAGAAAGGAAAATTAAAATAAAAATCAGTGTCATGTACAATATTTAATGAACTCCCAAAGGGATTCTAAGTTCACTTAAAATGAAAAATATGTTTTCTCTCCATCAGCAATGTTATCTCAAAACATTCATTACAGTCAAGTGAAAAACCTTGGAGTTCTTCTCTAACTGTTTATCATGAGAAGTTCACCAAAACAAAGCACAGATGTCAGGAGATCAATTCCCCAACCCTAATATATCTTAAGGAGTTTTGATATCCCGAACCATTGACTTTGAATTTAGAAGTGTCTATATAAGGTCTATTATGGGCTAAAGTAACTTTGTATTATGTCTCTTGACTTCTCCAAATGTCTGTAACACAGTATAACAAGAAAATAGAAATTCATCTCCAGGGGCAACTTGTCTATTTTGGATTTGAAAAGGCTGACTTTAAGCCAGGTAGTGGTGGTGCATGCCTTTAATCTCAGAACTTAAAAGGCAAGGGCAGGTAGATCTCTGTGAGTTCAAGGCCAGCTTGATTTCAGAGAGATTTTAAGGACAGGCTTGCTACACAGAGAAACACTGTCTCAAAATAGATAGATAGATAGATAGATAGATAGATAGATAGATAGATAGATAATAGATAGATAGACAGATAAGTGATAGATAGATAATAGATAGATAGACAGACAGACAGATAGATAGATAGATAATAGATAGATGATAGATAGATGATAGATAGATAGATAATAGATAGATAGATAATAGATAGATAGATGATAGATAGATAGATAATAGATAGATAGGTGATAGATAGATGATAGATAGATAGATAGATGATAGATAGATAGATAAAAAACTGACTTTATAGCAGAGACTACTGTCATTTCTGTCAGTCTGAGTTTATAAAATAATAACCCAGTATCATTTCTATTCATAAAAATCATACAAATTATGCAGAAATCATTTTATAATCATCCACAGCTATATGTGTGCCCCATAGATGGAATATATACATGGGAAAACACTCAAACAGTGGAAAAAATGCCTATAGCTGTTTTTAGAGAAGAAATGTAATAATACATGAGAAAAATTACAGACAGAAGCAACCAGTCATTCACTGTCTGTAACCTCATGGCCTTTGCCAAATAGATATCCTCATCAGAGAATTATTCATCTACTGGGTCGACTTATTACATATTAGCAGTCATCTGCTGTATATTCCCACAGCTACTGGCAAAAGTAGATATTAGCATAAAGTAAAGTATAATTATGCTACAATTCACAGACCCAGAGGAGCTAATAAGGAGGGCACAAACAGGGAGCAGGTGGTTCTCCCTGGAAAGGCGAATAGAATAGATTTTTCAGGTGGATTTGGTTTGCCCTAAAT
Organism: Sigmodon hispidus; assembly: GCA_004025045.1. Classification (NCBI taxonomy): domain Eukaryota; kingdom Metazoa; phylum Chordata; class Mammalia; order Rodentia; family Cricetidae; genus Sigmodon; species Sigmodon hispidus. The sequence goes on from PVIH01015860.1 coordinate 25,012, forward strand.
TCTATGCATATGTGTTATGGTGTTCTGCACAAATGTAACTTAATGTTCTTGTGGGACTCATAACAGTGAGAACAGGGGTGTATCTGGCTCTTTTGCCTAATTTTGGGGCGCTTTAACTCCTATTTGGTTGCCTTGTCCAATCACAGTATGAGATGTACGTAGTCTTATAAACGGATATGCCATGTTTGGATGTATATCCCTGGGAGGCCTGCTCTTTTCTGAAGGGAATTCAGGAGGAGTGTATCTGGGGCTATCGGCGGGGTACTGGGAAGAGAGGAGGGAGGGGAAAATAGTTGGGATATAATATTTGAGAGAAGAATGAACAATAAAAGTACAAAATCTTCATTCATTATTTTGCCCATCTGAAATTGAGCATATGTGGAAGGGATAGTGGGAACAAACTATACTGCCATTTTTTTCTCATGTGAAGAGTAAAAAACAAACAAACAAACAAAAAAAAAAATCCAGGTGCAAAGTATTTAAAGCCTATAAAAGGAATCAATCAGGAAGGAATTTCCAATCACTAGGGATTTTACTTTCTCATTACAAAACAGAATCCTAATATATTACAGTCCCAGAATGTCTCCTAAGAAACTTCTTCTAAAGTAGAAACATTTACTGTACATGAGACTTAAGCTTCCTTAGTGAGACTGGGGAATCTAGATTCTGATCATATTGTCTCATTTGGTTATTGTTTCCATGAAGCTGATCACATTCAAGAGGATCCCTGTGTTCTGACAAATATTAAAAGTCAGATATGATTTATGCCTGAAAAAAAAATGGCAACTCTATTGCATCCATTTACTGCCATGACAAAAGCCTAATTTTATCTTCACATTGTGAATAAAACCTTCATGGTTCAAGACCAAGCAGGGAAACTTCTGCTTGCTTCAGCAAAGATAAAAGCAAACGTGAGCTTCATATTTTAATGAGTTTTGGTATACTCTATATATCAGCAGCTTGAGTGGGGAAAGACAGGAATAATGCATATGACTTTGGTTAATGACTGAAGGAGAAAAATTAGACTTTGAGAAGTTTAGATCTTTTATAACTGCCTACAGGAAATCTTGCAAAGATTTTGTACTGCAAGTCCTACAGAAAGTGCCTTGGGGAACATTCTGGAGGAAGACACCATTTCTAGGGTGTTTGCATATTATGTCAAACATACTGTAAAATTCAGAATAAAACTGCCTCAAAACTTAAGGTCAGCAAGATGATGCACTGGGTAGTTGACACTTACAACAAAGCTTGATGACCTGAGTTAGGTCCCCAGGACACACAAAGTAGAATAAGAGAAACAAGCAAGTAGCATTGAAAAGTAACAAAGGTTGGTGTCTTACCACAGGAGCATTTGTGGATGCTTTCCACTTGTAAAGAATATAGCAAATAAATACTTGATATCACCTCACCTAAACCAAGTTATTAGAGAATAAATAGAATTATTCCCTTTTCTCAATAGATCATAGCTTTATTTTGCAGGGTTCATAGTGCTCAGCATCACATAATGGGCATTCTACCAGAACCTATCAGCTGCACATATGAGGCCATGAGGAAAGAACTACAATAAATGAATAGGAAGAGGAAAACCTCCATACTCATAAAGATAATAAATAACAATTTCTTTTAAGTTTTTCATATTAAACATGAATTTTGAAAATGTCTTGACAATAACTAGGACACATAATTTGAAAAATTGAAGTCATCCTAATTTTCAGATCTGTAAGGAAAGAAAATATACTATCCTCTGAAAGAATCCATATTGTTTTATTTTTGTGGTTTCTGTTCTTGTGTGTGTCTCATGAGACCATGAAAAATTTAATTACTTCTGTGGCAGGAAGAAGTAAATTCATTTGTCATTTTTACCATGCTAATTTCATTCCACCTTTCCCTTAAGAAACTGAGCATAGGATTCAAAGAGTCAGTTGAGCAGTCCATGCTTGGATATCATCAATACTAAAATATATGTCCAAGGAAAAGCATGAGTGTAAGACTGAAGGGCTGCTGGGAATTGAACTCAGGACCTCAGGAAGAACAGTCGATGCCCTTAACCTCTGAGTCATCTCTCCAGAACAACTTTGAGATACCACCTTATACCTGTCAGAATGGCTAAGATTAAAAACACAGATGACAGCCTATGCTGAAGAGGATGCCGAGCAAGGGGAACATTCCTCCATTGTTGGTGGGAGTGTAAACTTGTTCAGCCACTCTGGAATGCAGTATGTCGGTTTCTCAGAAAACTAGGAATCAATCTCCCCTAGGATCCAGCAATACCACTATTGGGCATATATTCTAAAGATGCACATTCACACCCCAAA
>PVIH01015860.1:27426-48017 GCA_004025045.1 Sigmodon hispidus
AAAAAAAAAAAAAAAAAAAAAAAAAAAAAAAAAAAAAAAAAAAAAAAAAAAAAAAAGATACCCTAACATTCACAGATAAATGCGTGGATTTGGAGAATATTTTCCTAAAGGAGGTATCACAAACCCGAAAAGATAAGCAAGGAGTATACTCACTAATTAGTGGACTTTAAATAAAAAGAACACCCAAGCTGCAAAACTACAACCACTGAACATCTTGGTGTGGTGGGATTGTTCTCTGTATTCAGTTCTTTAAATAAAGAGGTGTTCTGGCCTGTGTGGAGCACTGTAGAGGTGGATAGAGGAATCAGTTAGACTCTATCTAGCTGCCCAAGAAGCATCCAGGACCCAGGTGAGCTAAGGGCCATGGGCATGGCCATGTGGTCAGGTAGATTAATGAAAATGGGTTAAATTAAAATGAAAAAGCTAGTTGGTAATGTGCCTGATATATAAGCCAAACAGCATGAAATTAATATGAACATCTGAGTCATTTTTGTGGGGATAAAAGCTGCTGTGGGCAAAGTCTGACTTCTGGCCCAAATAGGGCCAGAAATCTTTTACAACAGCTTGGAATCTGAAGAAACTTAAGAGAGACATCCAGGGAGTCCCCTTGGAAGAAAAAATGGAGAAGATCTCCTTAACTAATTGGGGTGCAACCACCAAGACATGGAAACAAATAACGAGAGAAGGAGATAATTGACTGAGAGGATCAACAAAGAGGGAGAAAAAAAGCTATGGAGACCTTAATAGAGGAAGCCAGTGTGGGGTTGAGAAAAGATGGGGTGCTAGGAAAAACTCCAACAACACACAGGATGTCCCTGCCTAGGTCTCCAACCAATAGTGAAGGTGTTGCCTAGAAAGGACTTCCCCCATAATCAAATGAGTAACCACCCTAAGTGCCATTACAGAACTTACATCCATCAATGAATAGAGGTGTAGGCAGGGATACACGGCTGAGCATTGGGCTGAGTCCCTGGTTCAAATGATAGCAGGGGAGGAGACTCTATATGAGCAAGGGGATAGGGACTATGAGGAAAATTCTCATAGTGATGGCTGGCTGGAGCTCTAGGAAGCTCACCGAATCAAGAACAGCCACCTGGGAACCATCTGGAAGAGGAAATAAACCCTCCAAGGATAGCCAACTGTCCACTGGTATGGACAATATGTGGAACCTCAAGGAGAGGATTCAGATTGTGTTTCTGGGCATGGACTGGCACCTTGGAGCCCATTGCCTTCAGAGGAACACCTAATCCAGTCTTGATATTAGGATGAGGAAATCAGACTTGCCTGGAGTGGATGCTGAACTAATCTACCTTGGGACCTCTTGCCCTTTCTGGGGAGGGGTTTGGGAGGTGGGAAGGAGGGAGTCTGAAGACTGACCGAAAGGGGTCAGTAGTGGGAAGGGAGTTGGAACAAGGGGACACCTGGATAAAAAAAAAATGAGACTTTATTATATAAAAATAAAAACAAAAGCCTGAAAGGCTGACTATGGTGGAGCCATTGGCCTCAGACTGAGCAGGATGATTTATCCAGCTCAGTCTCTTCACTGTGCCCTGTTGACTATCTCTTGCTCCTTTTCTTTTCCTTTTGTTTTTGCTGTTTGGCTTTCGATCTTTTGGTATCATTTGTTTTTTGAGACAGGTTTCTCTATGTAGCTCTGGCTTTCCTGGAATTCATTATGTTGACTGTTGTACAATTTCTAGTTGGTATATTGAAAACCTGAAGCTAGATATTGGGGAAAAGCTGGAATATCAAAGATAGGAAAACAGACCACAGCAATTCTCACCCAATCAACTTCACAGGTTCAACTACTGATTACTCTACAAAATGCTCAACCTCTGCCTTCTCTAGCCCAGTTGTTTTACTTCCTGATTCAACTCTGTATCATAATCTTATAGTTAAGATTAAAGGTGTGAGCTACTACTGCTTGGCTGTTAGGCCTTGAAGGTACAGAGATCCAGTAGTATCTCTGTCTTCCACGTAATGGGATTAAAGGTGTGAGTCACCACTCTCTGACCTTCATGGCTTGACTGTTCACAGTTACAACTTGCTTCTACCTCCTGAGTACTGAGATTAAAGGAATGCACCACTGTGCCTGGTACAACTCTGCCAGAATTAGAGGATGAGACTGCAGACTTGATTTAACACTTTGATCCTGAGTCAAGAACCTTTATGTTCATAAAAAGTTATTTGCTATGAGAATCATTGTGTGTAGATTTTCAACATTATCATTATTACAGCCATTTCTCATGACAGTTGTTCTGGTTTGTAATTAGAAAATTAATTCTATTAAAAAAGTGATCCCTAAACACATCATTTTGTAGTGCCCTTCTCAGATTGTTTCTGGAATGTGTGACCTCTACTATAAATATCCTCATGTCTGTATTTTTCATACTTTTCTTATCCCTGAAAAATTAAAATATAAATAGAAGAGAAAATAAATTTCAGAAATCAAATTTTGATTGTCATCCATATTAAATATTCATCTCATGCTAACATGTTACTTTGGGGTGAATGCATTTAAAAGAATAAAATAGCCATATCTTCTGTCTTTTAGCATCAGTGGCCCATATTCTCCAACAGTTTTCCCCTCAGTGGTTATTTTTGCCTCACTCACCTCACTCTATACTTATACAAGTTTTGCTTTCTCTCTGGTTTCAAAAAACAGGCCTCTGAGATACCATATTATCTCAAAAACTGGGCTGGATAGTTCTCAGAAGAAATTCTGAAAACAAACTTATTAACCAAAATTGAAAGAAATCTCCCCTTGTTTTATCCTTTTAAACATTCCTGTAGGTCTGTCTTTTTCTAGTGGTTTGACAATACTTGTCAATATGTATTCTACTGATGACATTAAGATAGAAGGCTGTATCACTTATTCCTTTCCAATCTACATCATATTGAAAAAAGGATAAAAATTTAAAATGAAAATATGGACTAGCATACATAAGGCTAGCAAGATTTCCCATCTCTAACTCAGAGATCAAGACACAAAGACCTGTTTTCATCTCATGAATGCTTGATTGAAAAACCAAAATACCTGTAGTTAAGTATGACACATGATAAAGATAGGACATTTTATAAGTGGAGATTCCTCAAATCCCTAATTTTTAGCCACCCAGCCAGATTATCCCAGTTTACATATTTGAACAGCAGTCATAGCAGTGTCGTAAAAATAACAACAGCTTTTATTCAATCTACCTAAGAAAGCAGGTAAATTTCAATGCTAGTGTGAATCATTTAGCAGAATGTGATGTTAATCCAATTAAGATGAAATAGCAGGATATACAGTGACCATCTACTAAATTAATAGCTTTGTGTTTCCTCTAACTCTGGAGATATTTCAGAGAGAAAAAAAAGTAAATAAGTGAAACTAAATTTTAAAAATAAATAAAAATGATGGTAAGTGAAAGACTACCCCATGGGCTTACCTTCAGAACCACTCTTGCTTCCGTATCTCAGTTCAACTTGTGTACAAACAGGACTCAGGGTTAGATGAAAGAAGCCTCCCTCCCTAGGGTACTGATGCTGTGGAGCTGAGGGTGGCAAGCTCAGGCTTCTGACAACCAGGCTATGAAATGCCAGCGGCCACCTGTCAACAGTGCTCTAAGATCTAACAGCCTTTATGTCAATAATCTCTCCAAAGCAAACACTTAAAGTCACAATGAATTCAAGGGAGTATGGCTGTTTCTGGAAGACCTGAGCATCCTATTATCTGTGCCTTCTTTTACTGATTATGCAAATCTTACCAAAATAATTTAGTTCCTCTTTGGTTATTTATTAATGCAAAGAATTTTAATACAGTAGAGTTCTCGGTACCTGGTAACAATAAATAGCTTCTAATGACTGTATTACCCTGTTCTTTCTCAGTCCAGATAAGAGCTTATAATCACTTAAAACACTTCTTTAGTCTTTGCTCATCTTTGATACATGCATCCACATACATCAATATGCACAGACACATATGTGCAACTACATATACACAGGCACACATACACAGATATCATGCACACACATAAAGCTTTGTTTTGTAAGTCTTCCTTCAATAAACATATACTAAGACCAGTTCCCATTCTGGACACAATCTGAGGTTTTGTGATAAGAAAATTTGAGTAAACAGGCTCATCTCTAGAGAGGAACCACAGCCTATTTTGTTTTGGAAAAAAACTAACTGAAACAATCAGAGTTCAGATATACTCACATCCTAAATCATGTGTTATCACCCATTCTGGAGCACATTTGCTTATCACATGCACATTTCTTGTTTTTGCAATTGGTCATAAGGCAAATACATCTAGCATCATTTAATATGCTGCAAGGCAAAGAGACCATGGTAAAGCCTTTAGCTAGAAATCCTGTTGGATCAGCAAACACCACCATCTATTCTATGGTGGGAATCTATTCTTGCAGCTGGAAATTCCCTTACAATTTCTAAGAGAACAACTCTGGCACTTTTCTCAAATTTGCATAAGTCCAACTTCCCTAAGTAGGTTGCTTCAGCCTAAAGAAGCTCTGTCCTCCTCTTCCTTGGACTGGGTAGAGTACTGAACAATGATAATGTGTGTGAGAAACTTCAAATTCCAAGAAACTCTTGCGAGTGCCTTCTCTCCTCATCTATAGCAATCTAATCTAGAGAAACCCTATAAAAATTAGCTTTTAAAAAAGTTTACATTTTGATCTCTCTTAAACCATACTTTGATGATAAATACATATATTGTTATTACTATTTTATTCTTTAAAATAATTTTATATTGCCGGGCAGTGGAGGTGCATGCTTTTAATCCTAGCACTTGAGAGGCAGAGGCAGATAGATCTCTGTGAGATCACAGTGAGCCTGGTCTATGAAGTGAAACCCTCTATTCAAAAGATAATAATTCCATGCTTTCATAAAATATAAAAAAATTATTCCTCTGGATTTAAGAATAAATTACCATCTTTGGCACCTCAGTCCCCAAACTCAATTTACAGTCACTATGATGATTTTATAAGCCTCACATCAAAATCAGAACAATATTAACAGGATTTTTTGTTTTGATTTGTATTTTGTTTGTTTGTTTTGCTTTACAGAACATAACCAGTTTGGAAGGTGGAAAGCTAGTTTACTGGGTAAGAACCCTTGTAGAACAAACATAAAAATTGGAGTTTGAATCCCTAGAAATCACCTTTTAAACATTCAGTTTAAAGGGAGGAAACTGGAATAACCCGTGATCCTGTTAATTGCCCAGCCCAGATTCTGTCTCAAAGTCACTAGTAATTGTAGGGCACCCAATGTCATGTAATGTCTACTGCTAATACATATAGGTACATGCACCTACATACACACATGTATATACCACACATAAATATACCACAGGTATATGTTCACACATACTGTTATGGGACACAACTGTTACTGAAGAATTTCTACTCATCCTAGACAGAGAATCCACAACAGACCAAAAAATACAGATAGCACCAAAATCCAACTTGGTGAACCAGTAAGCTTTACTAAGATTAGTTACTGGATTATGGATGAAGGATTACAGATAGGAGCAGAATAAAATCCAATGACAACTGCATCACCAAAGCCCATCACAGCATGAGTGACAGATCACAAAGCTATAAACAGAGAGCATGCTTTACAGCGAAAGGCAACTCAACAGTTTGGAGAATGTCCGTTCCAGGTACCTCAGTTGATCTAAGCCTCTAGCAGGCAGCTAACCTGGTTTCTACTACTTCCAAAGTAGCTGTCTTTTAATGGTTCATTGACCTGAGAGTCTTTGTATTTTGACTCCACTTGGTCTGTGAGGAACTCTGATTTATTACTCTGGCAAGGAGGAGCCTGATGAATATGCTCAGTTTCAAGTACTTCCTGAAGCTATTCTAAGTTGTCTGTCTTTCTGCTTAAGGTGGTTGCTGTGGGATGGAAGGCTTCAGAATCTTTCAGTCTGAGAGAAAACTATCATACAACACACATATGCACACACACAGAGAGACATACCATCTCACCAGTTCTAAAGTTTATTCACAGTGTAAAGAGTTCTTTAAGTTTAATAATAAAGTAGAAACACATACACAAATTTGAGTGATTAAAAGTTAGTGTGGGGATAACGGTCTTGTTCTGTGCCATCAAAGATGGCTTGGGTAGAATGGTCAGGGTCTTGATTCTGAGCTCATCACAGCAACATGTTTAAATGGATAATAGATGTTAACAGAGTATCCAAAATATAGAACCCAACAGTTATTTAATTTTTACACCAATAATTTTATAAAATCAAAGAATTAGTTTGAATAAAGCATACTGACAGACTCCTAATAAAGTGGATCTTAGTAGCATTGGAATTCTTCCAGCGAAAGTTTGAGACACAAGATTCTGTACCATATAAGAACAAGTCCAAAGTATTAGGCTTTAGAATGAGTTCTGAGTCCTGGCAATAAGGTGTAACCTGATTGTGCATGCATCACACACTCTCATATTAGAGCACTGCCTAGAATGTCCCTCACCCTGAGGAGGCAGGTTAGGCCAGATGGCCGAGTCCATCTTTCTGTTGCCAAAGGTCTAAACTGCCCTGAAGCACCAGATGTTGTGAGAACAGAGCCAGAAGGAGGTAAAGAGAGTGATATTGTGTCTCTGGTTGTTATTTTTGCTTCATATGTTAAATAAATATATAGTAAGTAATAACGAGAAGCAGGCTCCTTCCTACAGCCTTTCACATGCCTCAAAATACTAGCTGACAGATTAAGGCTTACCCTGAAAATCCTCTTGGAGATTATCAGTGAGTGGTACCTTGTTCTTGCCCTAAATAGGTCTGGGCAACATGTGGATTGTCCCTCACTCTGCCATTGCTGGGTGGACTGACAATAACCCAGCCATGTACCTGCTGATACAGGCTTGTTTTGACATTTCAAATGTAAGATGCCAGACACAAGTCCCCTCACGTCCAAAAGGATTCCTCAGAAGACACTGCCAAAGATTTCATAAATAAGATAAAATTGGTATGTTATATGAAATCCTTGCAAATGTTAAATGACACATTTTGCAACAGGAGAATATTGAACTACTGTTAGATACATAACCCAACTTAAACAAAACAGCAATAAAATGAAAACAAAACACCTAAGCAAATGAAAATAGCCTACTCTTAATGTTAGAAAAAACAGAAATGCTAGAAGGCAGAATAAAGGACACAGTGACTGGTGCCTGGCTAAGCTCCTCCCCCTCTCATTTAGTCATAATATATTAAATATGAATATTCATTTAATCAAATTATGATCTACTATTTAAAGAAGATGAGAGCTCAGAAGTACACACGTGTGTGATAAGGACCGGAAAGTGAAAGAAAGCTCAATTATCATATTCCACAGTGAGAGGCGAATAGATAAAGCCTATTAATAAAATACTCTGAAACAGCAGTGTAAGCATACTATTTAGAGATGCAGAGAGATAGTACAAAAACCAGCTGATACAGTCGGAAGTGGTCACATCTGGGCAACAGGAAACCGGCTGCAGAAAGAATACAGGAAATTGCTGCTTTGGTGGCAAACCTGATAATGTATATCATTAAGACAAAAGGTAACTTGAAAAAATGCTACACTAAATTCAGTGAAATGTAAGTAAGAGTATGCACGCTCTTCTTTGAGCACATTTTAAATTGCTCAAATTGTGTTCTCATGTTCAAGGAACTTACTTCCCCCACTCCACTAAAAGCTTAAATAATGCAAAAGGAAAACAATACTCATCTCCCCTAGTTAATACATACACATTTTAATCTATCCAAATAGAGTAGACTACTTCCTTTAGAAATATATACCACGGTCACTTTAAGTGGCTGACATCTTTGTTTTTTAAAAAAAAAAAAATTGTTATAAAGAACTCAAGGGGCTAGGAATAGATGGCTCGGTGAGTAACATGTGTATTGTTCAGCCCTAGTGCTTGGAGTGAAGATGGACTAAATGATGTACACTCCCTCTTCACACACATACACCAAAGCCATACATAGTCACATGTGAAATATTAAAAGAATATTCCTGCATGAAAGTGTCACGGAAGGCTTGCTTCCCACGTCAGATAAATTATATTAATTTAAGCATCTTCATCCACATGCCATGAAAATTATGTCTCATAAATTTTGACATTTATAGCAAAGCCAAGAGTGAAAATACCATCTATCATCAGCAACATTGCCAAGTCTACCCAAGATGGCAGAAGTTTCTTACTCCCTAATAAAATTACCTTGGGATGTTTTAATCAGCTTTGTAACAATGGTTCACAGACACTAATGCTGCTCAGTCAAAGAAGAGTAGCCTTTTGTGACTCTATTACAATTTGGGTAAGGAAGCATGGCTTCTCTGGTGATGGTTCAGTGAGTCCCATTTCTGTAAATCCTGACCCCAACATCTGTAGTGTTCCTGCAGAGAGAAGGCTTATGTGCCCCTAAACAGCAGAGGTCTCAATTTGTTCCAGCAAAATGTGACTCTAAAATATAGAAACAATGGAATGAATGGTGCTCCTGAAAAATAAGCTTGCTGTTCCTTGGGTGTTTTAGGCTAAAATTTCCTCATGATTAGTTTTTGACAGGTCTGTCCTTGAGCTAACAATCCTCTAGCCTAAGACTCTCAAATCTTGAGACTGCAGGAGTATATGAACGCAATTCACTGTTTGGGAAGGAGCCATCTCTCGGTTCATAGCATTTAACAAATGTACATAAAGATCTGTGCACAGCCTACCTATTCCACCTGGAAATTACACACCATATGAACTTTCCGGTGTGAAGAAATCATGTACATAAGACTGCTCACACATTACTCAGACCTTAACTCATATACAATGACGCCAAAGCTCTTCTTTCAAGTCTGAATCTTAAATTTAGAAATCCAGCCAATCACAGGGTGTTTATATTCTTGGGTACAAAAGCTGTAGTATAGAGAACCAAATGAGATATGTGAGTCATTCCACAAAGGCAACAGCTGTTCATTTTGTGAAGTGAAATACATATAAACATCTCCCAAATTTTCTGTTAACCATAGATGTGCTAATGTTACTCTGTATACATAAGATGCCCTGCCACTTATCATAAGAAAATTAAAATCAACAAATGATATGAGTGATTTGTCTACAACTTGTTTTCAGAACATAGTGTGGCAAGGCCTACACAGTTTACCTAATATGGTTTTTGGAAGAAAATAAATAAAACCAAAGGCAGAGTGACTCAGGGTAGGCTGCATAAAAATTTAGACAGATATATAGATGATGATAATAGACAGATGATTGATTGATAGATACATAGATAGATAGATAGATAGATAGATAGATAGATAGACAGACAGACAGATAGACAGCTATTATGAAACAGTGGTAATTCCAGACAGACCTGGAAGGGTCACAGGAGGAGGAGGTGGTAGAGGGGGCAGAAGTCATAAAGATCTGGTGAGTGTGAACGATATTCTCAAAACCAAATGTTTAATTCTGATAAAATTATCAACCTGCCCAATAGGCCATGGTCTTATCTTTCTCCCTTTCTCTAGTGTAATCATCTGTATAACAAAATCTTCATGAAATATACCCAGCATTACATGGCTGTACATATATTGGTTAATACAAATTCTTTAAATTCTTTTTTTTTTTTTTTTTTTTTTTTAGTTTTTGGTAGGGACTTCATTATTGCAATCAATTACAGTGTCAAACCTGACAAACTGAAGTTCATAAATAACTGGCCCATAACAGGGTGTCTTAAAGCAAGAAGGGTAATGTGCTCCTGGTTCTTGCTCATTTTCTTTTTTTCTTTTTTAATGTATATATCTATTATTTGGTGATTTTACATCATGCACCTCATCAAACTCAGACTTGTTTTCTTTAAGGGTCTGGCCACAGGGAGTTCAATTATGCTCTAGTAAGTAAATGAGCAGCATGAATGGACGTTTTTGTAAATAAGGAGATCATAAGAGTGGGTATGAATCTGAGAAGTCTGATAACTGAGGTTAATACAAAATGCTCACATGTGTGTGCACACACACACAGGAGGGGCAAAATACATGTTTGAATATAGAGATACCAAACTGTCATAAGAAACACATTCCTACCTAGAAGTAAGATTTTAAAATATTTAATTGAAATCATAATTAAGCTGACAGTTGCAGTGTTAATTAGGTGTCATTTTTATTCCTGACATAAGGGCAATGAAAGTGAATCCAGGCGGCATTAAATAACCTCACACAGGCAGGGGAGCCAGCAAAGGCTCTTCTTCAGAGTACTTCCCATTGTGCAGGACCGAGCACTCAGGCAGCTGTATTTAAACAGCTAATATTTTCTTGAGCACGGAAGGGCTGACAGATGATTAGAAAGACATAATTGCTCACAATACGTAATTTGAAGTGTATAAGCAGCTGTTCCCATTAACATTGCCTCCTATTTTCTGCTTTGGGATCTGGGAATTTATTAACATGGAAATTGAAATATGTCAGTAGGGTACTAGCATTTAGATGTTTATCTGATGACCAAGTCAGCCAGAACATCAGGCATCAGCATCAGCAGATAGGAATAATGGAGTGCAAACCTTGAAAATAACCTGAGATAATCTTCCATCTACTCCATACACTCACTCTCGGTGTGGCTTACAGAGAACAGCAGTTGCTTTTTCTCAGTAACTGCCAGCATCTCTGGAAGAGTAGATAAGTTGAAGGCTAATGAGTATAAAATACTATCAGAGTAAATAAAGTTATTTAAAACTTCCAATAGTTACAGGAACTCATTTGTCTCTAAAAAAAATAAAAATGGAAGGGGTGTGTGAAGTTGTGGCCATTCAAAACCAAAAAAAAAAAAGCAAACAGGGTAAATTTTGCTTCTGATAAACTAGAGTGGCCAGCACAGTTCCTTAGAGAGGCCTGCGTGGAATAAAGGAAAACAAGATACAAAGAGAAAGAAGGAGACACAGAGTTCTGTCCTTTGCAGGGCACATACAGCTTCATGGGCAGCAGAGTCTAAAGCTCAAATTCTCCAGCCTCACACAGGAGGAAAATCTTTTTGACACTGTAATGTATGCAAAGCATCAGGTGAATTCTGAGAACTAAAGAAAAGAACTTATTCTAATATCAACCTAAGAAGGAAGGGAAGTCTCTTGGTGGGGAAACCTAGGCGTGGTTTATTCTTTTTTTTTTTTTCTTTTTTTTCTGATAATGAATCATAAGGAGATTTATTTTAAAACAATTTTCAACATACATGTATTTCTTTTACTAAATAAGATGAAAGCCAGTTTGCATACTCTAGGGGTGTTTTGAAACAGGATTTTTCAGACCTTGGCTGTCCTGGAATTAGCACTGTAGACCAAGCTGGCCTTGAACTCATGGAAATCTACCGGCCCCTGCCTCCCAAGTGCAGGAATTTAAGATACATGCCACTATTGCCAGGCTTTAACATTTTCTTGTTGTTGTTTGGGGAGGGTTTTTTTTTTGTTTGTTTGTTTGTTTGTTTAGGAATTCTAGTCTTAGGGTGTTAGAAGAACGAACATATTCACTGAAAAAATTATTACAGTGACTATTTTTATTTATCAATTTGACTAAATTAAGCTAAACAGAGCAGTTCTGAGTTCCACTGTTAGTGTGTAAAGACATTTCTAGTGAGGTTCAACAGACTATGACTGCCCATCATGGATGTGAGAGGCACCAGTCTGCGCAAGAGAGTCCTGGACTGAATAAGAGGGGAAAAAGAAATGTCGGCTAATGACTAGCATTTTCTTTCTTGCTCTCCAATCCACCAAGATGTGAGCAAGAAGCCTCCCAGGCATCCACATTTTCCCTGAAGTAAGGGACCACAGCCTCAACTCTGGACCCAAAATAATGCCTTCTTTCTAAAGTTGCCTTCTCACAAAAAGAAAAGAATTAATATTAGCAATGCTGATTGAGATCAGTCTGGACAGAGAATTTCCTGCTTCTGGTACTGTAATGCTTGATATATGAAATCTATTATGTTTAATATTTCAACACTGTTGTAATGTAGCCCAAAGATGCATTCTACAAATGGAGAGACTGAAAACAGAAGCTACATCAATTACCTGAGAGGTTTTAAATATGAAGACCTTGATACAAACTGCTACTCAAAGCAAACCTTTTACTCTCTCACTCAACATGTTAACATTTTGAATTTAAGTGGGAAATGCTATTTTGCTATTGAAAAATGTGATCGAGAATTTTGAATTTTAGATGGCATTTGTGGCCAAGTTTCTCTCTCTCTCTCTCTCTCTCTCTCTCTCTCTCTCTCTCTCTCTCTCTTTGTGTGTGCATGTGTATTTTCCTTTTTCTCTTTTTTATACATTAAATAGAAATGTGTATATATGTTACATATGATCTAAAAATTACTGTTTAATGTGGAGAGCTGCGTGTAGCCACATCTTAAAGATGGCGCTGGCTTCCGCCCTCCACCATCCCGATGGTGGGTGCTCTCAGTGACAAACAATGCCATATATGGCTAGGCTGAGGATCTGGCTTGCTTCTGCATACCTGGGCCTATCTGTAGTACCTAAGTGCATACTAGGGTTGGCTGCCCAGAGGCTATTTAGGCTGCGGGCAGGTTTCGCCATGGGCAGAATGAGAGAGAATCAGAGAGAGAGTCAGTGAGAATCGGTCACAGTCAGAATCAGAGTCAGAAGTCAGAATCAAGGTTCCTGAATAAAGCTGCTGAAAGAAGAGCCTGGTGTCGCGTTTTCCTTGCTGGCGACAGTTTAAGTGCATAGATCCTCTCTGTAAATGAACTGAAGCATACTATACTTCCTTTATTTTGAAACAGCATAAAAAATAATTTGCACCTCAAATTTATCATTATGAGATGGGAGAATAGAACCTTATGTTTAAAAAAATGTCTCTTTGAACACCTAATTTCAGAAGTGCTGTTTTGTGACTAGGATTACGACTGATAAAATTTCACCTTGTACACAGCTTAGCAAAAGCATATATTAGGCCATAGCAGATACTGACACATTCATAAAGTGTGCTTCCATTTAAAGTCACAGTACAGGAAAATAGCTAAATATAATGGCTCATACAAACCATCCACTTGTAGAAAACTCAAAATCTGTATTCTAGCTCAGGAGAGAGTCTGGGAGGTGACCCTCAGTGTAGAACTGAGCTGGTAAATTCTTTGTCAAAGTGGCTAAGTTGGCAAAGCTTAGCTATCACAAAATAACAACAGATCCCTGATAAATAGATTGTGATGCAAACTACTCAGAGTATATTGGCTGGGAGGAAAACTGATACAATGTGGCCTCCAATTCCAGAAGGAAGAGAGATAACTCAGCTATTGCAAGCACCTTGGGGACCTGTGGGAGGGTTCTACTGCCTGGGATGAATCATTCCTATTTTGTTTATCTGTACAGTGAAGATATGCATAGCCTCATTCTTCAAGGACTATAGATCTTTGAAAGCCTTTAGTAAAACATGTATGTATATGTGCCCATCTCCATGGGATACTTGATTTCCTCTCAAATACCCCAACCCCCTGACACTGAGATCCCTGAGCAGAATGATGTCTGTGATCTTCCCAAGTCTCTCACTTGCATTTTTCTCTTTCTAATAAAATATAAAAGGTACTTTTCACAGAATTGCAAGATTAGATTTGTTCTTTGTTTATTACAAAGATTATATATCTAAATAGCTCAATAATGAAAAAGGTATTAGGGCATACAGGCATGCTTTTATGTATATCATAAGTATTTTTCTTCATATGTATGTGCATGTTCATATAGATGCAGGGGTGTGTGTGTGTGTGTGTATGTGTGTGTAGTAAGAGATCAACTCCTGGGGTATTGTTCCTCAGAAACTGTCCACATTGTTTGGAAACTCCAGGTCTCTCAGTAGCCTGGAACACACTACTTAGGTCAGACTTGGTGGACAAGAACAGAAGGTATCAATCACTGTCTCTGCTTTCCCAGTGTTGAGATAGAAGGGGAAACCACCCTACTTGTCTTTTTCATGTGAGTTTTAGGGTTTGAACACAACTTGGCAAACACTTCAATGAAGGATCAATCTATCTCACCAGTTCAAATGTTTTCTTTTCTTGAGACAGACACTACATAGCCCAAAATAGCCTCATGTTCAGAAACCTTTTGCCCCACAATACTAAATCTTTGGGATTAGAGGATGCTTGAGAAGCCATTATCTTTTGCATCTGGCCTTCCTGTTCTTTGAGGGTTTACTTTCCACACCATTTTAATGACTCCCTCAGTAAAATCTGTCAGGAGAATTTAGAAAGACAGTCATGACAAGTGTATAGAAAAGCTTGTGTGGGTTCATAGCTTTGCCGGTTTTAGTTCATGATTGCTTGGCTATGTTACTGTTTCTTCTATGATGATGGAACAAAATGGCTTATCACATAGCCAGGGAGCTAAGACAAGAGAAGGAAGAAGTGGACAGGATCTAAAGAATACTCTGAAGACTTGCCTTAGTGGCATGGAGACCTACCATTAGACCACACTTCCTAAAGTCTCTTCTGTATTTCATCAGTACAACCTAAGACAGCTCTAGGAGTCACTGGGGAATACTCATTCAGTTTAGTATCATAGCTCCAGTAATAATTGTATATGGAAGGGTACTGCCTTAAGTCAGCCTCAGTTCTTTGGTAATAATGCCTTGGTTACTAAGACTGGCTTATATGATTACTTCAAAACAATAGCTAGATAGTTTCACTGAAATCAAATTATCATAAAAAGTCATAGTATAGAATGCTACTCTGAATTCTTAAGTTTTATTACCAAATAATAGGCATTCCCTATAAAAAGTGGTTACTCTTTCAGTAAAATTTGTTAAGAGAATAAAATAAAGGATTACCTTAAACCTATAGTCTCATGAATTAGAAAATGTTAATCCAGTAATAACCAATCCTTTAAAAATCTTTGACCAAGTATTTGCAAAATACTCCTCATTTGTCCAATCAGATTAGATAGATGGTAGTCAATAAATCATCTTAATGACACTGTTTAGAAAAATGCCCTCTTTAGAGAAGGCTAAGTTAATAAAATTTAAAAACTATATACTATTTCATATTAGAAGAAATTTATGTATGTTTATGTACTGAGTGGAGCTGTGCACACATGTATAGAGGTGCTCTGGCAGCCAGAAAAGCACAGTGGATGCCCTGGAGCTAGAGTCTCAGGTTCTTTGGGCCACCATATGAAATGCTGGGAAGTGAACTCAGTTCCTCAGCAAGAGAAGCAAAGGTTGTTAGCCACAAAGCCTTCTCTTCAGCTCTGCATTATCAATTTATGATCTGTTCTAGTAGGCTGATTTTTCAGCAGAGCCTGGTTTATTTTCATTTGTGGAGAATCCTGGATATTATCAAATACAGAAGAAGTCTAAGGACCTCTGAAAGCAACAGCTGGGATTACAAGGCAGCCTTATTTTCTTATTAGAGGTAATATTCCCCTGCTACTCTCTGCCCACAGAAAGTGTGTTGTTGCCAGAAGCATGGGATATAACTGGTGATTGAGGGCACTGTAATTGTAATACTTGTAAAGGTCTTTGATAAATTGCCCTTGGTCTAGATATTGCTTGACTCTCATGAAATGAAGACTGCCCAAGGCCAGCGAAACATTTCAAACTTTACTGTGTAAGCATTCTCTGGCTTGCCTTTGGCATAATAAATTTTCTTGGCCTAATCTCTCCTAAAAATAAAATAAAATAAAAAATACAATTCACAGTATACTAAAAACTATTAGAGGAGCCAGACATATGACTCAGTGGGTAAACTACCTGCTATACACACATGAGGACCTCATTTGCAATGCTCAATACTTACATAAAAATTCAAGTATGGTTGCATGAGTCTGTAGTCTCAGGATTTGGAAAACCGAGCCAAATCTACAGAGCTTGTTGCAGCAAGACTAGTCCATCTATGAGCTCAAAGTGGAAGAGTCTGTTTTCAAAGAAAACTAAAAAACAGTCTAGGAAGATAGTAGTAACATCTAATTCTGACCTCCACAAGTAACTGCATGCATACACACAGAACACACACACACACACACACACACACACACACACACACACACACACGCATGCATGTGTACCGGCACACATATACACACACTCATTGCAAATAAAAAAGCTACTATTTTTTTCTTAAATGTATTCAAGTGAGAATCTCTCCATGTGCTATGAACAGTCTGACTCTCCATGTGAGGAAGCTTGAGAATTAATAGGTAAATATTAGTGCTGTAATAGGACCAGCCTACATCCAAATGACCTATCCATCTTTACAATGAAGTATTCTGTAATTAGGTAGATACCTACTGTGCCAGGTGCAAAATGACCTTAGCTGCATTTTTCTACCTTGTCTTTTCTCCCCAGTGTGAAAAAAAAAATCTACCAACCTGTGTAGCCAAAAGTTTTTCTGTCCCATCCAGGCCCCTCTATCTGGACAAAGGTCTCCCAGGAACCTGTGGCCCTGCAGCCACTTATAAAGTAATTACTCAGAGACTAATATTAATTACAAATTATGTATGGCTCAGGCTCATTTCCAACTAGCTCTTAGAACTTAATTCAACCCATTTCTAGTAAGCTATTGTATTGCCACGTGTTGTGTTCAGTGGCTTTACCTGTGTCTCCTTACATCTAGCTTTCTGAGAGGCAGCTTGTAGTGTCTTGACTCTGTCTTCCTTCATCTTTTATCTCTGCTTAGAGTTCCTGCCTGCTTCCAAGCTGCCTTGCCTTAGACCAGAACAGTTGTTTTCTAATCTAATGATAATCAAACATATATACACTGTACAGAAAGACATCCCACATCAAACCTGTGCTCTTTGTTTTTTTTTCTCAAACTGACATGATTAACAAATATAAAACTCATGCATTTGAAATTTAAAAACAAACGAACAAACATAGACTTAGAGCTCCTAACCCTGTAGGTTAGAAATGTATAAACCAAGATTCCAAGAAACTTGCATTCTGCTTGAAAGGCCACACAAGACAATCAATTTCCTGCTCATTCGGGTTCTTTGTAGAGTTCAGTTCCCTGCCTGTTCCTGTCTTCATACTGGCTCTCAGCTGAGCTTCATTTTCTGTTTCTAAAGATCATTATAGTCCTTGAACCAGGGTCACCTCTTCTACCTTCAAAGGAAACAACAAGCCATGTTCTTCTCCTCCTTCACATCACAAAGCTCTGATTATTGTTCTTGCTTAAAAGTATACATTAAGAATACATATTAGAATATTGCCAAACCCTTTGTATAAGGCCAAAATTACCCTAAAACCCAAGTCACTCAAATACACACCAAAAAAGAGAATAATACACCAATATCCCTCATGAATATTGATGCAAAAATTCTCAACAAAATTCTGGCAAACCATATACAACATGTAAAAGACATGTCCACCATGACTGAGTAGGCTTTGTCCCAAAAGGGCAGGGATGGTTCAACATACAAAAACTGTAAATGTCATAAATCATATAAACAAACTGAAAGAAAAAAAACACATGATTATATCCTTAGACAGTTAAAGACCCTTTGAAAAAATCCAATACTCCTTTATATGATAAAAGTCCTGGAGAGACAAGAATACAGGGAAAATATCTAAATATAATAAACATGATTTACAAAAAGCCGACAGCCAACATCAAACTAAATGGAGAAAAACTCAAAGCTCTACTACTAAAATCAGGAATAAGACAAGGCTGTCCTCCCTCCTCTTATCTATTCAATATGGTTCTCAAAGTTTTAGCTGAAGCAATAAGAAAACGCAAGGAGATTAAAGGAATACAAATTCAAAAGGAAGAAGTGAAACTATCTCTACTTGCATATGATATGATTGTATACATAAATGACCCATAAAATTCTACCAGGGAGCTTATACAGCTGATAAACACCTTCAACAATGTAGCAGGATACAAGATTAACTCAAAGAAATCAGTAGTCCTCCTATACACTAAAGATAAAATGACAGAAAAAGAAATAAGGGAAATATCACCTTTATAATAGCTATAAATAGCATTAAATGCCATGGAGTAACTATAACCAAAGAAGTAACAGATCTATTTGACAAAATCTTTAAATAACTGAAGAAAGAAATTGAAGAGGATATCAGAAAATGGAAAGCTCTCCCATGTTCCTGGATAGGTAGAATCAACATAGTAAAATGGCAATCCAACCAAAAGCAATCTACAGATTCAGTGCACTTCCCATCAAAATCCCAACATATTTTTTTACAGACCTTGAAAGAACAATACTCAACTTTATTTGGAATAACAGGAAAGCAAGGATTTCCAAAACAATTTTGTTCAACAAAAGAACCTTAAGAGGCATCATCACCCCTGACTTCTAATTATACTATAGAGCCACAGCAATAAAAACAGCTTGTTACTGGCATAAAAACAGACTTGTGGATCCATGGAATTGAATTGAAGACCCTGACATTAACCCACACATGTATGAACACTTGATTTTTTTACAAAGAGGCAAAAAAATTCAATTGAAGAAAGACAGTATCTTCAATAAATGGTGTTGGCATAACTGAATGGTAGTGTGGAGAAAATGCAAACAGATCCCAACCTATTGCCCTGAACAAAACTAAGTGTATTAAAGACCTCAACATAAACCCAGCCAAACTGAACTTGATAGAAAAGAATGTCAGAAATAACCTCCAACACATTGGCACAGGTGACCACTTCCTAAATATAATACCAGTAGCACAGACATTAAGAACAACAATCATTTAGTGGGACCTCCTGAAACTGAGAAACTTCTGTAAAGCCAAGGACACAGCCAATAGGACAAAAAGACAGCCTACAGAATGGGAAAAAATTTTCACCAAGCCTACAAGTGGCTGAGGACTGACCTCTAAAACATAGAGAGAACTCAAGAAACTAGAGCCCAAAACCTTGAATAACCCAATCAAAAAATGGGGTTCAGAACTAAAAAAGAATTCTCAGCAGAAGAATTATGAATGGCTGAAAGGCACTTGAAAAAATGTTCAACATCTTTAGCCATCAGAGAAATGCAAATCAAAACAACTTTGAGATACCACCTTATACCTATCAGAATGGCTAAGATTAAAGACACAGATGGCACCCTATGTTGGAGAGGATACAGAGCAAGGGGAACACTCCTCCATTGTTGGTGGGAGTGTAATCTTGTTCAGCCACTCTGGAATGAAGTATGGTGGTTTTTCAGAAAACTGGGAATCAATATCCCTAAGGATCCAGCAACACCACTATTGTGTATGTACCCTAAAGATGCACAATAGCACTCCAAAAGCATTCATAGCAGCATTATTCATAATAGCAAGAACCTGGAAACAACCTAGGTGCCCCTCAACTGAAGAATGGATTAACAAACTGTGTTACATCTACACAAAGGAGTATACTACTCAGCAATAAGAAAAAATGATATTCTAAAATTTGCAGGTAAATGGATAGATTTGGACAGTATCCTCCTGAGTGAGATATTACAAACCCAGAAATATAAGCAGGGGATCTACTCACTTATTAGTACACTTTAAACAAAAAGTGAAGAGCTTGGGATCTGAAGCACCTTGGACCAGGACATTGGAGCCCATTCCCTCCAGAGGAACACATGACCCAGTCTTGATGTTGGTATGAGAAAAGCGAATTTGCCTGGAGTGGATACTGAAATAAGCCACCTTGGGACCTTGGGACCTCCTGCCCTTGCTGAGGAGGAGATAAGGAGATGGGGAGAACAGAGAGTGACTTGGAGGGGCGGGAGGGGGAAGGGAGTTTGAACAAGGGGATACATGGATAAAAATGAGACTTTATTCATAAAAAAGGAAAAATTAATGTGAAATGGAATCATTTATTTATATAAAGAAATGCAGAATATAGGAGCTCATAAACACAGAAATAAAAGATATTTAATCTTACCTTAATCTCATTAAAAGGCAATTTGCTGTCTAAAATAAAAATAGTCACAATGAAAAAAATAGAATGCATATTAAATTGAATCCATATTGGTATCCAAAATAATGTCATTTCAAACCACATGCCCAATACTTACTTAACAATCTTAACATGACATTTTATGAAGTAATATATCATTGTCACATGCTCCAACAAGGTTACCATCCTTGGGCTTATGTGTCGGTCCCCAAACCAGAATCTATCTCCCTCGATGTTATCTTGGAAGACAGCTCACAGTTTTCCTTTTCTGCACTACCCCAAATCTGAGGGTGTCTCTATCTCATTAACATAATGGATAGAGATAATCCAATTCCTTTCCCAGTGAGACTTTGTCTCCCAGATGTCACCTTCCACAGATCACAGACCAACCCTGTTACTATTTTTTTTTCCTTTATTTTGTATTTATTAAAAAAAAAAAACACACAGTAAAAAGAATTTAAAATGTGGAAGAGTTAACAATAACTATATAGAGGATAAGAATGATAATCATGGCTTATCAAGGGTAGACATACAAATAAGATTGCTACCCCTATATTTTCTTTGTGTTCATCTTTCCCTCTGAATTTTTTTTTTTTCCATCCCTGTATATCCTTATTCAAGGTCTCTTCCCCCTCCCAACACATCTGGTCACTTTTTTTTTTTTTTTCCTCTGCAACTCCCCATCCCCTCCCTGGGCAGGGAGCATACAGTCCTATGGTCCCACTGACCCATTAATGCTTAGATCAGT
>PVIH01015861.1:0-47908 GCA_004025045.1 Sigmodon hispidus
GAGGGGGAAGAGACCTTGAATAAGGATATACAGGGATGGAAAAAAAATTCAGAGGGAAAGATGAACACAAAGAAAATATAGGTGTAGCAATCTTATTTGTATTTCTACCCTTGATAAGCCATGCTTATCATTCTTATCCTCTGTATAGTTATTGTTAACTCTTCCACATTTTAAATTCTTTTTACTGTGTTTTTTTTTGGTAAATACAAAATAAAGAAGGAAAAAAAAAAGAGAGAAGTCTCAAAATAAAATGCCGTTATCAACAGTGGAAAAAAAAAAAAGAGAGGAGAGAATGTCAAAGAGTGTGGGGGGGGCGGTCAGGAGATAAGGATTTATGTAGGTGAGGACACACTCCTTCGGGTAATTAAGGTACAGTCTCCTTACAGAGAGAACAGTTGCAGTGGAGCAGCAGAGGAAGGAACCAGACTGTCAAAATTTGAAAGCAGAATGAATGCAGAGGTAAGTATGTGTACACAATGATTCCAAGAAGTCAAACTTCCCCAGGTTTTCCAACTATTTTGATGGTTGAAGTTTTTAGTTCCCTCTTTGTTCAGTCACATAAACCTCTGTTTCTTCTGCAACTGAACACAGTCCCCAGATATGTCTATTGACATACTGTGAAATAGAACTATAAGCCCTCCTGTCCTAGAAATGGTTTCTGTTAACTTAGCCTGAGATTCCATTTGCTCTCTGAGGGACCATATCTTAATCTGCTGATAACTCATTGCAGAAGGGGAGAGGGAGACTTTACTCAAGTATAGGACCAAAAAGTTGGCCTAACTCAGTCTCAGGATACAGTCCAAGCTTTTCTGTGAGAATAGCTCTGACTTTAGACTTTTTCTTTGAGGACAGAAGTCTATCTTACTTAGATGTGTGTTGTAAAAGTTTTTGGGCCAGCCTAGCCCTGAGGTCCAGACCCACACACTGCTTAGTCCCCTCAAAATGGCTCAGATGCTTATATTAATTACATGCTGTCTGACCTATGGCTAGGGCTTACTGCTAGCTAGCTCTCTCAACTCATTTTTATTAATCTGTCTTGCCACTATCTCGGCTTATCTGATTTTTTTTTTTAACATACTGCTCTTAAAACCTCAAAGCCATGTCTAAGTCTTGCTTGAAAGTGTCTAAGCCTGCCACAGATGTGCATTCTTTTCAGGGTCTCTTGATATAGACTGGAAGATGTATGCACAAGAAGATGTTAGCCAAGTATCTGAAAACCAAGCTAATGTCATTCCTGTGCTGACCAGCACAACCACTGTGCAGAAAGGCTCAGAAGCTCCCTTCCTCCCATCTTAGTTTCTCCCTTTGTCTATGAGGGACAGTATCAAGCCCAGACTGAGCAATGTGAAGAACTCCAAGAGAGGGAAAAATGAAAATTATAGGTTATGAATATATCTTCATGGACTTATACAGTGAGTGAAGAAACTGGGAATATGTTAGAAAAGTGTCAAAGAAAACCAAGCAAAGGGGAAGCAAGTGGCCATTGTTAACCCCAAGAAAGCCAGTTGACCACATAATGAAATGTCAGTCATACAGCCTTCCATTGCTAGATGTAAGCAAGAGTTATACAAGTAATGATGTAAATAATTTAAACTGTTAGATCCAGAAATTGGGATATAACAATATTGGATATATGAAGGCAAGGAAAATGTGTGCACACATATGGTAAGAGAGCTAAATCTTCCTCTAACTAGATTTTTTTAAATAAAAAGTTAATAGATATTTAAAACAGAAAAAAACGAGAAATAGCATATTGATGTGCCATTTAGAAATGTGAAGAAATAGTAGCAAAACAACAACAAAAACAGTGAGAAGAATCAGAAGTATTTAACAGTCAAGAGTGAGCTCAAGGCTGAATCACAGATCACTGTTTCAATGACAAGCATTCATATTTATATATTATTATAGAGACACATATATGCACAAATATGTCATGTGGTGGACTATTGTCTGTTGATATGGATATTGTACTCATAGAAAAAAATCAAGTAGTATTGTAGCATTGACATAACATTTAATAATATGATGGCAAAATCAGAAGTTTCAAGTGTTTAACTCTTCAAGCAAAAAATCATGGGCAACTAGAGACATACACACATGCATGTGCATATAGGTAGCATGAATGTATCTGAAAATTATGAACATGTATTACTTTGATAAGATAAAAAATAAATAGAAAGAAACTCATCTGCACTCAAGAACCTCAAAAAACAACAACAACAAAAACAAAGCAAAATACTTAAGACTTAATGTGACCAACTTTACCAGACTTATTGCACATGGCCCTGCCCCATAGCTCATCTAATCTGTCATGAGTGTCTGGGCTCTGGGCTCCATCCAGGTGCACTTAACAAACTCACAGAGCAAACAAAGAGCCTCATAGACAAAGGGAGAAACTAAGATGGGAGGGAGGAAGCTTCTGAGCCTTTCTGCAGTGGTTGTGCTGGTCAGCACAGGAATGACATTAGTGTGACATGGGCACGCACAGCTTCTTTGCAGTTGCACACACTCCTCTTTGTGCAGAATATTTGTTTTTGTTTGTTTGGTTTTTTTACAGAAAGCCATCTTCATCATCACTTAGACCACTGAAAAACCTCCTTTCCCCTGTTTCACCTCCTTCCTCCAGGTAGATGACAGGCTGGGAATAACAGAGACCTGGTCAAAGGTGACTACAGCTATTCTTTTGCTGTAATGTGAATCATGAACTCTGGGAGCCCTTCTTTCTCTGTCCCTCCACCTTCTACCTCACCCACCTAAGCAGGCCTTCATGCACTTACTCAAATGTCTCCAGTTGCCTTCTAGCTTCCAATTCCCACCCCCACCCAGACACTTCACCCCCTCTTCAAACAATTCTTTTTCCTCCTCCTCAGCAGCCCACCTCACTGTTGAGAATTTCAATCGGGTATTAAGCAATCATTTGGACTAAACACATCTAATTAAGATGAGAAAATAGCTACCATTTATTAAGTGCCTACTATATGCCAGGCACTATTCTAAGCATTTAATCCTGACATTTATTAACTCATTGATTCCTCATAATCACCCCCCTAGGGAGAAACAAATCTTTAGAGATAAGGACAGAGAGGACCAAAGAGTTTAAATAACTTATCCTATCTAAGGCTCATAGCCAATGATAATCATAATGGAGGTTAGCATTTCTTGAGCATCTTCTACCACAAGGACACTGTAAAAAATTAGGATGGTCCTTCAAGCCTCATAATGATCCCATTTCTTAATTTCGAAGGTGAAAAAAGTGGGGTTTCAAGTGAGAGTAAAGAATATACTAAAGGCTAGCAAGTAAGGGTGGCTTGCTTCCAAGCCTGATTCCAAGCAAGTTCAAACTCCAGGATCCACTTTGTGGAAGAAGATAAAGGACTCCCATGAGTTATCCTTGTGTGTTGTTGGATGTGCAATCCCCATGCACACAAATATAATTTTAAGATGCAAAAAAGTAATGCAATGAATGGCACAACAACCCTTCTACAGAGAACACCTGTATTTCAGTGCCCAAACTCTTATATACCAACCATACAACCTGGGGACAGTCCCTTCAATTTACCACCACCATCAAACCTTGTTATGCAGATTTCTTTTTGGTGTAATTTCAGGCCACGTTGAGGCGAGATTTCTAGACTTGGATAGGGAATGATTTTCCAAAATCAATCTATCCATCTCACTTCCTATAGAAGTAGTGTTTGCTTTAAGTAAATACAAAGGATATTACAGGTGATCATTTCCACTTCCTTATAAAAGCACTCCATTCAGACTAGAGATGTGGTTCAATGGTAAGGCACTTGCCTAGCCAATGCAAGGCCAGAATTCATGCTCCAGCACTGCAAACCAATAAACAAATTAACAAGAAGCAAAACAAACTTCCAAAGTACTTCTTTCCCCTCTTCCCCTACACACATTCACAATTAGTTCAGGGCTGGAAGCTGTCGCTAGTAGAAATGTTTTGTTGCCCCCAGGGAATGAGTTCTCCTGTCCCAAATCCTACCATCTGAGGGTTCCAGGGAATCTAGAATAGCCTTGTCCCAGAAGACTCAAATACCAGAATCAAGAAAAAGGTGACATCTTATGTGTCCCACATAATTGCTCCTTCCCCACAAATATTCTTCATCAAAAAGCCTTGGCTCCAACAGATGGGTAGTTAGTCAAAGCTTGGTTCTGGTTCTACCTCTGCCAATAACTAGCTGTATGAACTTAGATATATCACTATAAAGGAGTTGTGCTATGCATTTACTCATGACTATGAGCCAACTACTCCCCCCCATCCATGAGCTGTGACTTGAATCTGAGAAGATGGCTGTTAAGTAAGCAACATGGGTGGTTTAACTCAAACTTATACGTGCAGTCAAAAATTTCAGGTGTTCCCTTGCCAGTAATAAAAGGACAAGCAAGGTTGTTGACCTCCCTGATGCACCCTTTCTTAATAAACAAGCTTTGACCTGTTACAACAACAACAACAAAAACCTATCGTCATCTCCCTGTAAATAATGTCTTTAAAACAAAAGGAAAAAGCTTTATCCATATGTACACTAGCACAGATTGAGTAGTAGTGTTGTGTGCCAACATGCAATTTCCAGCTCCAACTCCATGGGCTGAATGACTTCAAGTCATTTGACTCCTCTGCCACTGTAGTATCCACTGCAAAATGGAGACAGTACGTGTGAATTCACAAGGAGGCCCGAGTAAGAATTAAGTAAGATAAAGGAGATGACATGACTAGGACAGCACCCTTCCTTTTCATTCTTTCCTCTCTAAGATCCAAGCAGCAAGTTCCGCAAATCTGCCACAAATGTGATCATAAAAAGACTAATATCATTAATCCGTATGAAGGAGAACAAACAAAGTATCAATAAAAACAGAAAACATGAACGATTCACAAACCAGCATTACAAATGACTTATAAACAAGAAAAACAAATGTCTAACCAAAGGAACTCCAAGGAGAAGGGAAGGCTAAATCATTTTTCAAGTAAATTAGCCTCACATTTTTTTGTTGAGGGTATAAACTGGAATAATCTAGTAATTTGAAAGAGATTTAGTAATGTATGTCAGTAACATTAAAAAGGTTAATATTGTGATTCTCTAAGACTAGTTTCAAACTTCATTCGGCAGAATGGATGTTTTTACTTCCATTTGTATGCAAAACAAAGAGTCATTTTGTGTAGAGGTTTATGTAAGCCTACAGAGAAGGAGAGAATACACACAAAATTGTTAACATCCATGACCTGAGGGCAGGGGAACTAGGAAGACTGAATAGGAGGATTATTACCATTCTCTTTATAAATCTCCATATTGGTAGATTTGATAAAAATAAGCATGCATCATTTGTGATTCAAAAAAAACCCTCAGTAACGATCAGGAATAAAAAAAAAGATTTGAGATGGCCTTTATTAGTAAAAGTCATAGATCTGAAACAAAGATATATGAACAAAGATATCAATCACGAGATTACTTATAATTGTAAAGATTTGGCAGTAATGTACATATCTAAAGGTACATGGCCTGTTAAATCAATTATGTAACTTGTGACAGAATATCATCCACTCATCAAGGATGGAGCTTATGAATATTTAAGTACATGGCAAGGATCTCAGAGTACCAGTAAGTTAAAAAGATCTACAGTAAAATATTAGGAAACCATGTGGTTACATCAATATGGGTATTATTAAAAGAACCCAGACAATAACAAGTGTTAACAAAGATGTAGAGATTTGGACCCTTGCTCAATTCACTGCTGATATTTATATAAAATAGGGCTGAAATCAAAACGTAAGAATGGAATGGAAAATGACACAGCTGCTATAGAGAACTGGGAGGCAATTACTCAAAAAGTTAAACATAAGCTGGACACAGTGGTACATGCCTGCAACGTCAGCACTTGAGGCTAAGGTAGATAGACCAGGAGCTCAAAGATAGTCTAGGCTACATAGCAAGACCCTGTCTCAAAAACAAACAAACCAATAAAAATTCAGCATGGAATTATCATCTGACCAAGTAATTCATCTCCTAAATATACTCAAAAGAAGTACAAAACAGGTACTCAAACAAATATTAATAGAACAGTGTTCATAGCAACATCATTCATAATAGCCAAAAAGTAGAATACTTCAAATATCTACTAAGAAATGACTGAATAAATAAAATGTAGCATATACACATAATGGAATATTGCTCAGCCATAAGAAGAAATGAACTACTGATTGATTCTAAAACTCTGATGAACATTAAAAGCACCATATATCATGCATAAAATAAAATAAACCATATAGGAGGACAAATAAGATAGGACTCCACTTCTCTGTGTTATCTAGACCAGTCAAGTTAAAAGAGAGAAAGACTGCTGTTGGCCAGGGCACAGAGTAAAGGAGAAATGAGGAATTGTTTAACAGGTAGAAAATTTCTGTTTGAGAGAGTGAAAATGCTTTAGAAATAGTAATAAAATGACAATGTGCCCAATGCCACTGAATTATACTCTTAAAATGGTAAGTTCTGTTACATATACTTTGTAACAATGGAAAACCTCTAAATGTCTCTAGGTCCCTTTTCTCTACTATATTTCTAGTTTTCAAAAGTTCTCAAAGAGCGTATTTTTTAACAATCAAGGAAAATATATTTTAAAAAGATTTGGAGCATAGTTTTTGAGGAATTAACTAATTTTGAAGAATTAACTTGAGTTGATCACTGAACAGACACACTTCACCTTTCACAAATTAGCTTAGTAGACATGCTATCTGCTCCAAATCAAGTAAAATAGAAATACCGTAACATTCATACTACCACATCCCCTTCTCTCACGCAGAATGTTACAGGCCACCTCTTCCTTTCTGTTTCCAAGGCAAAAATGAGGCATCTAAGACAGGGACTCAACAAAATCCTAGCACGGAAACTGGACATCCAAATTCCAAGCTAGGCTTCATTTGGGTTTTAGGTGACAAGATCTCACTGCATTTGTTTTCCCTTTCGATTCTACCAGCTGCAAGTGTGTGCTGGGAGATGTGTGTGTGTGTGTGTGTGTGTGTGTGTGTGTGTGTGTGTGTGTGTGTGTGTATGTGTGTGGGCTTCTGCAGGCATTAGGCCTTTGTATGGCACCTTCTTTTCTGCTCTGGCTGATACTTCCAGTAGACTGAGACTGACAAAATAACAGAAATACCTTTTCTCAAGACACATGGGGCCATGCTATTCCCATTTTCTTTGCAAACCTTGCCTCTTCCAATCCTCCTGTTAGGACACCTCATTGATTGCCATTGGATCCTTTTTAAAATTATTTTTTAAATATTTTTGAGAATTTCCTACATATGTACTATATTCACATCACTTCTACCCTTCCTCATAACTCCTCCAGTGTTATCCCTAATCTCTCAAATTTATAAGTTCTTCTTTAATTGTTACTTTCATACACATACATACATACATACATACATACACATATAGAAATCTGCTAAGTCTATTTAATGCTGTTCATATGTTCATGTGTTTAAGACTGAACATTTGGAATTGGATAACCTATCATGAGAAACTATAGGCAAAAATGGCTTCCAGGAGAGAGAGAATCTGTTATTGGATCTGAAGGACAAGGAACAGGACAAAGAGGATGTTAGCGAGCCATTATTCTGAATTTGAGCTACTCCAGAGGGCTCCTTAAGTTTCCAATAGGTTCTGCTGAGCCTCTCATATAGCCAGACCAACTTCTCACCACAGTCATAGCTAGCAGGGCATTTGCCTCCAACAGCTAGCAGAAAACATTCACATCTTCTTTATACATCTATGCACTGGGGAAAGAACAAGGCAGGTTTGTAACCCAGCTCTGTGTACCATGTAACTTAGGAAGCTCATTCCTCTTGTTCAACCTCAACGGTTACATTTGTAAAACTGGGGACAATAATGGTGCTTTCCTGATAGGAATACTGACAAGATTGAGTACACACACACACACACACACACACCCCTACCTACCTACCTGTTAGGTTCCCCAAAGCTTAAAGCTTGTTTGTTTTGCCTTTCTTTTCTTATCCTTTTCTTCCTGGAGCCAGCTGGACTCATCTTTTGGCCCCAAAACTTGTGGCTCAGATTCCAGATCCCATTTCCAGAGTCCATCTTTGGCTGTGGCAACTCTTCTCCTTCTGTAGTAACTCCTTCTCCCCATAAGCCTAGCTCACTTGGTGCACTGGCTTTTCTCTCTAAAATCCTACCTGACTCAAGGTCTCATGAATTCAGGCCCCTCTGAACTCTCTTTTCTGATCACAGAAAAAACACTGATCTGTCAATTCTCAAATAGATCCTGGTCTGTACCCCTGTAATCACAGGGATGCAGATTGTAACCATTTTCCAGGGTTTTACCTGACCTTTGTTGGAGAACAGTGTTTGTGGGCCTCCAGACTGTGCAGTCCCCAAAAGGAGGGGTGACTTCTAGCGTTCAGCACACACCTGAATCTGGCATGTCACATGATTGAGAGGAACTGAGGTTCATGTTAGCCATTCTACAGAAGCACACCACAGGTGAACAGCCTTGGAGCATAGGGATCACAGAAGACCTAACAGTCAAGTTTTTCTAAGACAATCCCCAACCCCTGAGTCTCAAGTGTTGGCTTAAATCCCCAACCACACACAGAAGAGTGGGTGTGCTCTTTCTCTGAGGTACTAATATCTATAGAAGTTACTAGCATTCATTCATATAGTTTGGGAGTACCCTCCCAGCCTTTTGATGTATTCACAGATCCTTGGTTCTCTTTTGATCTTGGCCCCTCCCACTTCTTATCTTCCCTCATCCTCACCTCTACCATGTTTAGCAGACACTTCCAGCCAGAACAATATTGGGTGGGAGTTTGCTGGGCTCCTTGTCTCCCTCTTTACTCCCTACAACTCCATCTTCAGGAGATACCAGTAAATCCTTTCTGGAGGTTCCTGTTGCTATAGTGACTATAGTAGTCAGGCCACCAGCTTGAGGGAAGGATGAGAAGTAGCCATGATGTGTGTGCTTGTGTGTGTCTATGTATATGAGTATGTGTACATGCCTTGCATATGTATATTTCTGCCCTGGGTAGGCTGGAGAATGGGGAGAAAAATGTTAAGAAAGATCAGAGAAGGAAAGGAGGAAGGGGAAATAAGGCAAAAGAAGAGAAGATCAGAAGATGAAAGAAAATCGGGGCAGGAAGAGAGATAGAGGTGAGGGAGGTGAAGTGTGAGTAGAGTGTGAGGGATGTACATGAAGGTATGTATCAAGGGCAGGAAGTGTGGTGCCAAGGAGGTGAGGTGGGGGAGGCAGAGAAGTGTGTGAGATCTGCAGTAAAGTTTGAGAGGCTTGGGAAGTTGGAGGTAGATGAAGAATGAACATTCAACTGTTGGAGATGAATAAAGTGGGCCAGGAAGTAATCAGGCCAGGAAGACTAAAGGTAAGTTTTGGAGAAGCGGAGGTGTGTAGATACGTGGATGAGGTTTAGAGAGTGTGGTGGGGGATGGGCTTTGGGAAGGGTTTAGGATCATAAAACATCGTCCAGTTAGTGCTCACTGAAATATGGATGGTAATGTAGAGCATGACTACAATGTAGAAAGAATCTGGCTGGAGGGAGTGGATCAGGATGTAGGTCAAGGATCTAGAGAGGTATATTCCAACAAGTGACTACTTTGTCGCTCCCAGCTTTAAGTCACTATGTCCTTGTCCTCCCTGTAAGCACTGCCTCTTCTCTGTATCTTCTCTTGGATTTTGGGTTCCCGACCTTTCCTAGATCACCATGCCTACAATCCTTACTGATGATGAGATGAACTGCTGTGAATCTGAAGGCCCCGCCCCTAGGGCCGGCTTTGCTGTGATTCCCAGGAGGCTGCTTATTGATGGCTTCCTTCTTCCCCTGTCTCCAAACAAGGACCAGAGAACCCTTTCGGGCTTTAAGAGTTTGGAGCCTGAGAAAATGCCTGGGTGACAAGAGCTACCATTCAACATAAAACTCCTGCCCTTTGTCAGTACTTCAAGCCCCTTCTTTTAGTACCCATTATCTCCAGTGTTAGCCTGAGAGTCCTGCTTGGCAGGAAAGCTGTGGCAGGTGGGAGGAGAGAAGGCGGTGAGGCAGAAACAGCTGCCAGCCGGAGTGAGGAAGAGCAGGGCACCAGTGGCAGAAGGCAAGGTGTTGGCTTTGGCAGCCCCCACTCTCTCCCTCTGTGTGTGTGTATGGGGGGGGGGCGGTGAGGCCAAACCTCCTTCCCTAGCCTCTCCAATCCAGTGCTGCTGTTCAGGAAGCAGGATCTGCTCTAATGTCTAACCTCTGGACTAAAGCAGATCTCTGAGGTCACCTGATCCAATTCCTTCCTCCACGCAAATACAGTCGTAGAGTCATCTCCATGGCATTTCCAGCCAGCACTCCATTTGTATTAGGCCAGATACTTCCTGGAAACAGGAGCTCTAAGGCAAATCCATTCCTTCTTTGCAATAAATAACAGAAGGGAGAGCCTCTGTTGTGCTAAGTCTAGATGCTGTACAGACTTCTCATTAATACTGAACTTATGTGGCTTTTTTAATGAGTAAGTTCCATCTGACAGATGAAAAAGTGAGGCTCAGAGATTTGAGGTTCATAGGTTCAAGATTGCACTGGTAAGAAGTGAAATCTAAATTGAAATGCAGGATGTTCTGTGAAGTCTCTTGGGGCCAATCAAGACATACATCTTTTATACAAGGACAATCCTTTTAAGGTGTGAAATCTGAGCCGTATTTTCCTGTGTCCCCTCTTTTCCAAGTCAGACTCCTTTAACTCACTCCAGGGAATTTAGGCTTTAGCCTCCTTCTCAACCTCATCAGTTGGTATGTCCCCATATCAAACATGCAGGCTACCAGGTGGGTGTCAAGACAGTCTGGAGTGGGTCAATACGATCCCATCCTTCCTCAACTAGCTGCTTAGTGCAGCTAATGGCTGCCGAAAGAGCTGACAATGTCCCTCCTCTAGGGCCTCTTAACCTTCTTAGAGGAATCGCTGTGAGAAAAGAAGCCAGAGTTTGCTCCCATGCCCTCATTCTCCTCACCCCGAGTGTTCTGAATTGAGACGAGGAAAGAGACAGAAGTGAGAGAGGCAATCAGCAGCAGGCAGGAGCATGACAAGATTGGGAGGGTGCAGATTTGGAAGGGGATTTGCATGGTAACTCTGGACAAGGCCAAGGGAGTGATAGTGTGTGTATGTGTGGAGGAGAAGGGGATTCACAGGGAATAAAGGAAGGGGCAGAGTATGGCTCCCAGACTAGGAGAGGCCAGTATGGGGGGGCATTGGCCCGGGTTAGCCTCATCTCTCTGCTATGTGAGAGGAAGTCAGTCGCACATTAAGGAAATGTTGCAGCTGGTACTAAATTGGGAGGTGTCACAGGCAGCAGTGAGGACAGGTATGATTCGTGGGGCCCTGTGTGGTCCAAAACAGGGGCAGATATCTCAGAAGCAGAGGATGGGGTTTCTAGAGAAACACAAGAAGGATCTGATTAAGGTACTTAGAACAAGGGCCCTGGGGATAGGGGCTCACCTGTCTCAAGAACTAGTCTCCAGACTTGGTTTACAGATGTAGAAGAAAGCTCCTCATCCTCCTAGGACTTCTGACTGTCACTTAAAAGGAGGGCTCTGAGCTCAGGGGAAAGCTTAGGGTGAAGAAGGCCTGTGGGGGTGAGTGACTGAGAAAGGGGGCTTCAGGAAGGGGATCACAGCTGCCTTTCTCTTTCATGTCATCAGAAAACCGGATTAAAGACTATATCGGTTGTGCCTCAGTCGAGGGAGAAAGCTTTGGTTTTCCAAATCCCAGAAGAACCGGGGAGCTGCCATAGCCCTGTTGCTGACTAAGACAGGAAGAGCAGGAGAGCTCACTTGCTGCTGGAGAGAAACAAGGAGACAGGAGAGAGCCTGGGGAACTCATAGGAGACCTTGGCAAAACAAGGGATTAGCATGAGGACAAGAAGCTGGAATGCTGGAATTCCTGCTCCTGGTTGAGGGAAAATTGAGTGAGCCCTATGTACCTCAGTTTCCCTATCTGTAAACGGAGGCAATCTAGACAGTTGTGCTCTCATAATACACATGACTGATTGAAACCCCTAAATATCACATCTATGTCAGGTGTTAAATTCTTACTACAGAATGCTACTAGCCATGCATTTCCATTTAAATCTCCCAAAACACTCAGGATTTGGGCAGGGTAAGGATATTTTTTCCCGTTTTACAAATGAGGAAATGAAAAATGAGAGAAAGTAAAGTAATGTGAGCAAGAGCAAACTGCTAACGAGCCCTGGACAATGGTGCTAAGACCTCCAGAATCAAAGAGAACCACCGCCTCCTCAGACATCAAACTGCTTTGTATCAGCAACTAACACAAGGGATCTTAATTCAGGGTAGGGTCAGAAGGAGCTTGGAGCCCACTATAACATGGAGAAAACCCCATAGAAAAGTTGTGCCATGCTTTTCATTCATTTTGGAGATTACAAAAAGAACTGTTGTGGCTATAGCACTGGACAGAGGACTGCAAGACATGGATATCCTTTATTCTGTCTGCTAGGGGACAATATCTCTCTGCTCTCACTGAAGGCATGTCTGTAGCAGGCAATTAGAGTATGTGTCTCTAGCTCGATGTGACAAAATGTGTCTTTCTTCATGTGATTGTATGCGTGCCTTTTGACACCACAGGAAGATGTATGTAACATGGTGTCTGTCTCTACAGCATTGTTTATGAAAGTGACAACCTCTCGGTTTCTCTGTATGACTTGGTCTGGAATATTGCTGGTGGTGCATGGCTGTATATGTTTGTCTATCTGTCTGTACACCTTTAAGAAGTGGAATATCTCATTTGGTAGTGTGAGTGAGGCAGTGAGTCAGCTGAGGCTGAGCGAGGCGGGAGGAGACTGCTAGGTTACGAGAATAGGAAAAGGGAGAAGGAGAAAGTGAAGTCAGGATCAAGGAGCTACTTCTTCCCTCCCCAGTCCTCCACCCCGAATTCCTAAGGGGCACACAGAGCACAGCAGAACCTTGGAGAAGTACACAGGAGCAATGCCGGAAATACTTGCTAGTCCTTCTCAAAGCCTACATCTAGACTAGGAGGCAACTGCTTTACTCTCCAGCGGATGGCCCCCAGCTCCAGAATGTGTGTGACCCACCTGGTCTTATACTCACTTGACCTTTTTGACCTTGCCGTTCTCTTTTTTTTTTCCCCAAAGCAGGCCACCTGGCCAGGCAAGGAAAACAGGGAAGCAGCCTCAGGCCCCAAATGTGCATAGCCTCTCCTACCTACTCTACAGAAGAACCTGACAGAGGGTCAAGAAATGTCTCAACATCCAGTTCTTCCCTAGTAAGGTTCCTTCTGCAGTTGTTTACCCTCTCGTTTCCTTTAGATGCTCATCCCTAGCAGCCACAAAGCCAAATTTTGCTGTCACCACCCAGAAGCACTGGGAGTTTTGTGATGTGCCAACCTTCCATGGCCCTTCCACAAGCTGATAAGCCCTGTTCCTCACGTTCTCTCATTAGAAGACCGAAGCTTACAAGTTCTCTCCCTAAGATAGGATAAGCATCCCTGGGCTCCCCTGCCTAAAATCTGGCCGGATATCTCAGGTCATATAAGGTCAACAGTGTGGCTCACCCTGTCACCAGGCGTGGCCTGGCCTCTCATCCATTGACAGAAACCAAAGGGTGAGGATTAGTTACTTAAATATTCTTCCTCCTGCTGACCACCCCTCACTCCTCCACAGCCAGGAGTAGGGTTCAGGGACAAACAGGGTGTTGGAAAGTGGGGAGGACAATCCCTCCTGCTACCAGTTTGTCTGTCCAGGGCTCCACTCCCCCACTCGTGCAGGAAGCAGTGCTCCAGGAAGCTCCAGCCTTAAACTCAAAGAAGTTGACCTGAAACCCTGTGGGTCTCTCTCTAGGGAGGGGGTTCTTTGGGGTGACACAATAATACACTAGGAATGGTGGGAGTGGTACGGTGGACAGAGAGGGAGAGCTTTATTATTTTTTTTCCTGGTCCCATTGCCACAGAAAGTGCCTCCAGCCAGGTGGCTATTGTGGCATGGGTAGTTAATTCCTACCTTGCAGCCTTTCGAGCAGGACCGGATAGAGTACTCTTCTGCCTGCAAGTATTTATGCAGCACGAGGTCGAACTCATCATATTTTTCCTGAGCATGTCGGTCCAGTCGCTGGTACGCCTCTATGCAGTTGCTACATACCTCCCAGGTTCCAGATCTCGGGCTGGCCACTACGGCCAGCAGGTCCCCCAGCAGGGTGTCCAGACTGCAGTCCAGGCTGTCTGGGCGGTCCATGCCAAGCAGCAAGTCCCAGACCGTGTAGGTGTCGCAAAAGGAAAGAGTGAAGTTCCGAAAGTGGCCTTTGAGCAAGTTTTTTTTGGCGGAGGGGAACTCGGCTGGGGTACGGGAAGGGGAGTCAGGGGGCCGCAGAGGGGGAGCCGGGGTGGTCGGTTCAAAAAGTCTCTGCAAAGATTCCAATTTGGTACAAGCTGCATCCAGCCCCGTGGGCTCTGGGACACCGCCGCAGACCGGCCCGGGGCCGGCGGCGGGGGCGGCTTTGGTCAGGTTGCTGTATCGCGGGCCGCAGGTGCCCGAGGACGCGCTGGACTCGCCGGGCGACGGCGGCGGCAACGGCGGCACCGCTCGAGGAGGCATGGGCTGCCGCTCGCGGCCAGCCCCCCAAGGTGGCCGCATGGCGCTGCTCAGCTCCCTGGCCCGGGGCCGGGCCCCCGCGCACAGCCACAGATGGTCAGCGAGCAGCACGGTGAAGAAGAGCAGGGACGCCAGGGACAGTCGCCATCGCTGCGCCCGCTCGGAATCGGCGCAAGGTTTGTCGCTCGGCCTGGGAGCCCAACAGCAGCAGCAGCAGCAGATAGTCAACGCGGCGGCGTCTTTCCCGGGCCACATCCAAGCGCCCCTGAACATATTTCAGGGGGTACCGGGCTGGAGGGAGTAGGCAGGCGCGAGGCCAGACGGCCGTCTCAGGAGGGCGGGCTGCGCACCGCTCCGCGCTCCTCGGCGCCGTCCAGGTTCTACCTCGGGGGCTGCATGGCGAGGCAGGCCACCCGGCCCGGGGCCCCGCTCAGATCGGAGTTGCGGGGCGCTCTCGGGCAGTCCCCG
Source organism: Sigmodon hispidus (assembly GCA_004025045.1). NCBI lineage: Eukaryota > Metazoa > Chordata > Mammalia > Rodentia > Cricetidae > Sigmodon > Sigmodon hispidus. Next base: position 15,093 of record PVIH01015861.1, read on the forward strand.
CGCTCCCTCGTTGGCAGCCGGGGCGCCGCCGCCCGGCCCGCTAGGCGCAGCCCGGCGTCCCGGCGGGGGGCGGTGCGGGGCACTGGGGCGGTGGCGGCTGCGGCGGCGGTGCCGCACTCCTCATAGTGTCGGGCCCCCTTAGCTGCCCTGGGCTCCGCGCCACTTGACTCCGCGCCCCCGGTCCCCCGGCTCGCACTCTGTTCGGGCCGTCTCGGCTCAGCGCGGCTCTGCGCCCCTGAGCGCCGCCGTGCGGGCCCCGCCGCGCTCCGCTCCACTCCGCTCCCCTCGCCCGCGCCGCTCCTCTCCCGCCCGTCTGCCCGCTCCGTGCAGCTCCCTGCCTCGCTCCTAGGCCGGTCGGCCGGTCCGTTGGCTGCCCTTCGGGCTTCGCTCGTGCTCTGGCCGTCGGCCGGGGCCGGTCCCGGGCCGGCTTTGCTCTGGCTCTGCACCGGCGGCTCCCGGAGTTCCGGCACGGGCGGGCCACCTGGCTCCCCGCAGCGCCACAGACGCCGGACGCGGACGCCCGGCTTTACTTAGTGCGCCTCTCGCTTCCGCCTCTGCTTTGCACCGCTGTGGCGGCCGCCCAAAGGCATGGCCCCGTGGCTCCCACTGGCCATGCCCCCTCAGTCTGTCGCCATCTTCCGCTGTGCGGAGAACACCTTGAGAGCCCGTGTGCGAGTGTGTTTGGGGGGAGCAGGGCGGAGAAAGAGGCACCGGGAGGAGGAGGAGGGAACGGGACTGGGGCCCCGACTGCGCCTGCGCCTCAGGACTCCCCCCCCCACTCCCCAACCCCAACCCCCGCCGGCCGCAGCCTGTGCTGTTTGGGGATGTTTCCAGTCCACCCCCAACTCCATTCACTTCTGCTCCTCCGTTCATCCGACCGCTCCCCGCGTGCACACAGCACACGCTCAGTCCCAGCCCCGGCGCTCCCCTTCCCCCCACCAAGCCAGCAACCGCCTCCCTCCCCAGGACCGCCCCTAGCTCCCCCCCGAGGGCTAGGGGACTTCTGAGGGTGATTCTAAGAAGCAGGAGGCATCTCCTCCAGGTTCTTGCTACCTCTCTGGGTAGCGTTGCCCTCGTCCTCATGACTAGGGGACACTGAAGCTGCTTGCGGATCGAACTGGTCTGGAGTCCCTTAACTCCGCTGATGCCCTCACTGTCCTGCCCGAGGCCAAGGCTGCCCTGGTGCTGAAGGACAGCTCCCAGTTTAGCCGCAGAAGAGTCCTGAGCTAGGAGTGCGTCCTGAAGGAGGCAAGGCAATGAAAGCACTAAGACCGGTAGTAGTGGTGGGGTGTCGTTTTTTTTGCCCTTAGGAAGATTTCCAGCAGCCTCCCCCAAAACCCCGTCCTAGCTTCCTGGCTCCCCCTACAGGCTACTCAGAATAGCTGAGCGCCAGAGTTAGGGAAGCTGCGCCAGGTGGAACCATGTGCTCGGGGCTCACAGAGTCACATGGCTCTAGGAACTCGGACATACAAATGTCTTGCCGTGCTACTAATCTCGTTTGGACTTTACAAAAATCTCAGATCTCCTGTGGTACACTTCCTTCCTTCCCTCTCCTCTGTAACTCTTTCCTTGTAGTTTTAAGGGATCACTACAACAGAGATCTGTTACTGATCATAACAATGGAGTAAAGAGCCTTTATTGAGCAGCATACAACTTGCTAGGTACTACACTTGGCACTTTAATTTGCTTTATTCTTCTAATTTTACCAATCTTGATGGATGTTAGCGTCGCCTTCATTTGCATACGAGGAAGCTGAAGGTTAGTGTCCTAAATCTGCCTAAGGTAACCAGTGCATCACAGACAGAAACCCAGGGAGTCGGCTTCTAGACCTTTCTACAGCTTCAGGAAGACCAAAGAAAGGTGGAATAGAAGACAAGGAACTGCTGTAAAGGAAATGACAGTTCTCCAAATGAGGAAATGAGACTTACACATTGGCTAATGGAATTCATGGATAGAGTTGGGTTCAAGTAATGCTTCTAAAACTGCACATGATTTGTCCTTATCTTGGCAACATGAGGGGATGCCAAGGGCTAAATGAAACTGTTAGCACTACTCAGAGGTAAACTTGGAAATCTTCTGAGTCAGGGTTGGGGGGGGGTGGAGCTGGTTCCTAAAGAAGTAGCAGAATTGGGTGGGTGAGTAAGAAGGACATTTCAGATAAAAGAAATGAGAAAGAAAATTTTCAGAGGTAGAAAGTAGGCATGTATGCCTGTGAATGTTTAGACTTTAGAGGCAATGTAAAGCAAGATGTGGCAAAAGAAAAAAGTTGTCAGACATTCAGGAGACATATTCATTTGTTATATTTAAGCACTCACTGGCCCTACATAAGATGCTATAATTGTTCAGACACAGGGGAAGTACACATGTTAAAGAGATTATAGCCAAATGCAAAAGAATAGCATCAATGACAGGTCTCCCTTCTATAGAGAGATAGACTAGTCAACTCTGAAGGGCTTCCTCAGAGGCAAGTTTACCATAGCCAGGTCAGAGGATGTATTAAATTCCATGTGCTATAGTAGGTACCAGTGGTAGACTCTAGCATAATGTGTGTCTTGGGATAGAAAGAGGTTAGTTGAAGTGGTAAGGGGTTTTGGTTAAACAGAAAGTAGAAAAAGTGATTATGAAGGGTATCCCCGGAGAAGGGAAGTCATGCATAAGGATGTAGAAGCAAAGTTAGGAAAAGGCATGTTTAGAAACCTACAAAGTAGTTGGCTGTGGCTAGGTGTAAAGTAGAAACACTGCCAAAATGGAGGTTAAAAATTTCACAGGAACCTAATCACGAGGTCCCTGGAATTTACCCTAAACAAGGGTACCTGAAACCACAGAAGAGATTGAAAGGTTTTTGAGAGGAGATATTATGACTAAGTTTGTATTTTCTTTTTTTATTATGAATAAAGTCACATTTTCTATCCGTGTATATCCTTATTCAAGGTCTCTTCCCCCTCCCATACCCTCCAGTCACTCTCTCTTCTCCACATCTCCTCATCTCCTCCCCAGCATGGGCAGGAGGTCCCAAGGTCCCAATATTGCTCAGTTTAGCCTACACTCCTGGCAGATCCAATTTCCTCCCTACAACCTCAAGACTAAGTTTGTATTTTCAAAAGAAATTAATTTGACTGAGGCATGGAAAGTACATTGGAGTGGGTAAGACTGAAGACAAGGAGATAAGTTAGGAGATTGTCAAGTGACAGGCATTAAGGACCGAATAAAGGCAGCATCAGCTGGAATGGGAGAAAAATGCACAGGGGAGGAGAATGAAAGAGGTATAATTGAAAGGACCTAGGATTGACCTAGATGTGAGGAATGGAGACAAATTCTGTGAAGGAGGGTGAAACTAAAGAGCTCCATTAGTGACAGCAGCAGATCTGCTCCTTTCCACCTAGGAACTGCTTTTGGGGAGCTATTCTTTGTTTAGTCTTTGGAGGCTTCAGTGTTGTGTTTAATGGCTACAGACTCCTAGTTTAGAGCTCATTGGCAGGGCCACGGTGATTGACACCCTCTCTTGCCAATTGAAAGAGCAGCCTGGCTGGCCTAGGCTATCAGCTCTGAGCACCTCTGGAGCTTCTGTGGGAAGTCATTCAGGCAAGACTCCCTCTCTCCCTGTACACAAGGAAAAAAGTATCTCACAGAGGTCCATTTATCACAGGAGCACAATGTCACAATGGCCTACGCATACAGCACCTGGCACACACAAAAGGGAAGTGGGAGCATGCTAAGCAGTCAACGGAGGAGCTCATTCTCTCCCTCTAGATTACACCGGAAAGTGGAATGGTGTGGAAACCATTGGCAAAGAAGCCAAGGTGAGAAGGGGGGCTGAAGCACACGGATTCCTGCAACTGGTAGGCTCTAGTCAGCCTTCTTTCTTAGCTCAGACTCTCTATCCGCATCACAAGCAGAGAGCACAGGCGAAGCGTGGCCATGCCTGAGGGGACAGAGGTGAAGAGCACCTTCAAATGGGACACGGAGAAGACAACTTGGAGTAGAGAGGAAAGGGAAAAATCATAATACAAAGAAGACAAAGTGGAAAGTGTTTAAAGAGACCAGTGTCCACACACTGGAGGCTGGCTGTTAAAGCCAGCTCTTTTCAAAGTCATGGGCAAAAGCAGGACAGACGAACATGCAATGAAGGGCTAATCTAAGAAAAGTGTTCAGATGGCTACAGCGCAATTTGACTTAAAGCTCACAGGCTCTGCCTGCATCCCATTACGGGGGTACCTTCTTCCACTGTCTGAGAAAGGTTTCTTCTGTCTACACCCCACACCTATCCTAAGATGAGAATGCTTAAAATAAACACAGTGTGCTCCAGCTCAAACCTGGGATACAGCATCAATCTGTCTTTGTGCTGCTGGTCTGAGTTTGGTCTCAAGTTTCCTGATGCCCTGCCTCATTCTCCATTTCTCTTGACTCCTAGCCTTCAGTCTCACGTCCTATACTCAAGTCCCAGCTTCACACGTATCCTCTAGCAAGACTCAGGCCTGGCAATGCTCTTTTACCCTGCCATTTAGGGAAGAAGAAATGACTGACCCTGAACATCAACTTTAACTCCATTGCAGATACCTCCTGGAAGGACCAATTGCCTATGTGTATTTCTAAGTTGCTCCTTCTTCTAATTTCTGGAGTCCTATTTAGCCTTCATTTGGATCCTTTGTTTGTTATTACTTTGTTCCAGTTAGAAATGTCTTTGGCCACAAGTAATAAACAAATCTACAGTTGTAGCTTAAACAGAGAAAGATTTATTTGCTTCATTTAACAAAATGTTCTTGCCGCAAGACTCCCCTAGCAGTTCAATGGCATCCTTGACACCAGGGCTTTTGCTGGGTGTGGCGCATTCCTATTGTCTCATTGACTTAAGGTGATGAGCTGGGAGGATAATGCAGTGGAATCTAGCTTGAACAATATAGTGTAGTTATTAACACCCACTCTAAGAGGAAGATCCTGGCTTTTCATCTTTACTATTCTTAATGTAGGCTTTCATTCATTTGTATTGTGCTTTAGGATCACAAGATTGCTACTTTGGCTCTTGGCTTCATGTCTGTATTCCAGTTAGGAGGAAAAGGGCACACTGAATGGAAAGAAGGCTAAAGGCAAAGGTCAGTTTACAGAGGCTGATTTTTTATTCACAATGATGTCCTATGTCCACAGTCATCCACCTACATCTCTTTGACTACAGCTCTATTATATGAATATTCTGAACTGCAAAGGAAACTGGGAAATACTGTATTTATCGATTCATGTATTTATTTTGCTTGGCACATTGCTGCTCTAAACAATTTTGCTATTCTGTAAGAAAGAAAAGGAAAATCATTAGTGGGCAGAAAACTGGTAGCATCTTCCATAACCCCTAGCTATCAACAGCTTGTCTGGACTGTCTTTTCTTTGTAACTAAACTCTGTCGATACTTGTCTATGATTGCTGCACCGGACTGTCTCCTAGCAATTACAGCTAGTTTGTTCCTCTAGCACAGGATATAAGAGACCTGCCTGGTTTACAACAGCATATGTGAAAAAGACCTGCATTTGATTGTAAAGTCAATGTGAGCCAACAGAATAATGATGCTGCCAAAAAAGCTAATTAGATTTTTAGGCTGCATTAATGGAAGTATAGAACCAGAACAAGAGAAGTGATGGTTCTGCCCTTCCCTACACTTGTCACATTCTACCTGGAGCACTGTGATCCATTCTAGACAGCCCATTTAAACTGGGATACAATGACAAAGTGCAAGATGTCCAAAAGTGAGTTTCTAGGCTGGAGGAACAGCAGAAACCCCCTATGGAAAACTATTGAAAGCTCTGGGCTTGTTCAGTTTAGAGGTAAATGGACTTGAAGAACACAATGTAAGAGAAGGTTAAGAAGTACTCATTTAGGTTAGGTCCAAAGCCATGGAAATGCTAGCAAGCAGAATGGTATCAAATGGTGAAATGGGAGGGCAGGAGAGAGAATAAACCTCAAAATAAACACTTCCAGAGAACATAACATATCCAATAGTGTTTTATGTATTTGTATATATTGTCCTTAACTTTCCTTTCCAAATAGAAATGTTTTTATTATATAAAAATTACATAAAATAATAGGTTTTTATTATGATATTTTAATGTACATAAAACACACTTTTATCATATTAACCCTTCATTACTCTCTAATATGCCCCTCTACCCAGTCTCTTTTTTCCCCTAAATAATCCTCTTTCTTCTTTCACATCTTTCTAAAACGTAGATTCTGTACTTAAGATTAAATATAATATTTTCTTCTGAATATGGCTTATTTTCCTTAACATGATTATCTTCAGCTCCATCCATTTTTTCAGAAAATGATATAATTCTATTCTTTTGACCAAATACAACTCTGATGGTGGTGGTGGTGGTGGTGATGATGATGATGATGTGTGTTGTATTTTCTTTACTGATTGTCATTCAAGTCATTCATTGATAGGTACCTAAACAGATTCCATAAGTTATCTTTTGTGAATAGTGCTAAATATAAGCAATGCCACTTAATTTTCTATGGCAATAATTCTGTGATAAAGAAATTATTATTGTCTCTGTTTTCCAGATAAACAAATTAAAGTACAGATAGGTTATTTGTCAGGGGTCACACAAGTGACAAGTGCCTGGAGTAGCATTTAAACACATGTAGTCCCACTTCAAAGTTCATGCTTACTTTACCTCCTTTCGGAAGAGGTAGGCAGTGACTGAATAATTGCATAGACTGACATGTCAACTAGCATTTTCCACTTCTTGATTATTTTGTATTAGTCTGATGCATGCCGAGCTTAGAGGAATGGGGTGCCATTTTAAGGTCTAAGGCCTATATTCCAAGTAAATATTTTGATAACTTCATAGTCAAAAGCCAGAGAAGTGAATGTCTACACTTTAGCTCCTAGTGCGCTCTTCCACTTTTAATATGAGAAAGGTAGCAGATCCCTAGGTAATTGATGGAGTGGCCTTATCCCAGTATCCACTTTAAGACACAAAGGAGCAGAGATGGCTGTCCCTAGAACTGCTAGTACTTCAGAGCCTATAGTATACACAGTCTGAAGGTACTGCAGCTTCCATCAACTCTGGCAGAGAGTGACATAGACACATTTCTAGCTACTAGGCTCAGGCCCAGAGCCAACCTCTTCAAAGCTCCTGTGAATAACTTCACTCTGCCCTACATGTCAGCTCCCCAAATGTAAGCCCCATTTACCCCGTCACACTGATTCACAAACTGCTCTGATTGTATCTTCAATCAATTTATGCTTATTTTTTCTACCCTCCTAAGCTGCCACTCTGTCAGCTCTCCTGAACTGGCATTCTCAAGCCCTTTGACCTCACTGAAACCTAGCCCTAGCTGGAGGACTCTGCTTCGCCCGCAGCTTTCCCCTGTGAGACCTAATAGCCTTTCCAGTACTGTGTTCAGGAGTTCGCTTATGAGTCTTGCTTGCTTCTGCCTGCAACTTTCAGATCATTTGCTTTTTTTTTTATACAAACCACTAGTTTTTTAAGTCTTATATAACTTTGGCATACTAGAATACTCCCCAATGATGCTATGTACCAGTCTCCTGATCTGATCTTCTGTCATGAGTTAAAATGTGTCCTGTAAAGGGATGCATTGAAATCCTGACTCCAAAGTACCTATGAAGTACCTATGACCTTATTTAAAAATACGGTCTTTGCAGATTAGATCAAGGTAAAATGAGGTCGTACTATAGTAGAGTGAACCCAGTCTCGTGATTAACATTCTTAAAGACTGGAGAAATCTGAACATAGATGCACACAGAGACAGCACAGGCATGTGATAACAGAGGCAGAGATTGGAATGATGCTGTTGCACATCAAGAGTAACTGGTGGCCACCATAAGTTAAAAGAATGTCATGGAAAGAGTTTTCTTTTGAAACCTCTAGAAACAGGTGAGCATTCAAACACCCAGATTCAGAATTTCTGGCCTTTCCAACTACAAAAGAACAAACTGTTGTCTTAAAGCACCCAGTTTGTGGCAATCTGTTAGATCATATCTATATAAAGTACATCTACTCTTTCAGTGAAGACTTTGGTTTCTGTCTCCCTTCATTCCCCACCTCCTGCCACAAGTACTGCCATTCATCTGAGGTCATATCAATAGAAAGATGATCACCTGAGTCTTCTAGTTCTTAACTTTTTAGCATTCATTCCTCTATAGCTCAGTTACTTCCCCTGACAGTCACCCACTGTACCTCAATAAAGCCATCATCACTGCTTTGCAGTCCTGCTAAAATTTTTAAGTGCCTCTCATTCTTCAGGATGACTATTTAAAACTTCTTCACTCTTTCAAACCTTCAATCCACCTTACTCTTAGCAGATAACATTCCCATCTATTTCATTGAGAAAATGCAAGTATCACGCAGTGCCTCCTTCTCCTGCCACCATATTTACACATTGCCTCATCTCTCCCCTTTGTGGGTCTTTTTGTCTGTAATGACGGAGTAGGTTTCCTTTGGTTTCAGGGACCAAGCTTTCCATGGTTGTTTCTTGGTAGCAGATGAAATAGTCCTTCTTATCTTAAAGTAGTGCCACCCCCAAGTCTGCATTTCTCTACTTATCAACCTTTGTTTCCAAAGGAATTTCTCCGAAGAGTTGTCCCAGCCTGCTGCAACTCTCCCATAAGCAGCTGGAAGGAATCTTCTTTCAACAAAGTAACTAGTGACCTTCATGTTAGTAATCCCCAAGGATGTTTTCAACTCTTACTTTACCTGCATCTTCAGTCCATTGCTTCCTTGCTGAGATTTTTTTCCATGAACTTAATTTCTTTGTTTTTCCATTACCTTTCTGAGACTATCTTAAGGTGACTTTTGGGACCTGTTTCTATCTCTACCACTCACTGATCTATAGCCCCCAGACCCTTTTCTACTTTTTATTTTGAGACAGAGGTCTCACCATATTGTCCAATGTGGCCTTGAACTTAGTCTGCAGTCCAAGCTGACCTTGAACTTCAGTCTTTCTGCCTCTGCTTTCTCAGTCATTGAGACTAATGTTAGAGTACCCAGAGTTGGTCTGTCTTGTTCTCTACTAGTTCTTTGGGAAATCTCATGCATCCATGGCCATGGTTTGCATCCTACACTTTTGCCTTTACTGAGATGATCAAAGTATGGCTCAAATAACAATGCAAGGCCAAGCCCTAACCTCCCTTAGGGCTTCTCTACCGTTTCCCTCTCTTTTAGTTAATGGCACTCTCAAATATCCAGTAATACAATTCAGAACACTAAGGGTCATCTTAGCTCCTATTCTTCCTACCCATACTGTCAGTCACTTTTCTGTTCCAAGTCTTTCAGTTCAGCCATGTAATGTAGTTGCACTTCCAGCCACTATGATTTCATCCTTTTCCCCACCTCCCTACTCACTCAGCTCCATGCTCTCTATGCTCTCTGCCTCTCTTTCTCTTTCACAAAAACAAGAAAAGTAACATAACAAAACAAAAATCAAAACTAAAGAAGGCGATCAATAAGATGACATATACCAAAAATGTGCACAAAAAGGTCATGGAGTTTGCTTTCTGTTTGCTAACTATGCCTGCAGTATGGTTGATATATTCAGTAACACTTCAAGAGAAAATTAATTTTCCCTTTCCCCACAGGTATCAATTGTAAATAGCTTTTTGGTTAGGGCTGGATGTCCTTGTGACCTTGTGTCCATCTTCCCGTCTTAGTACTCGGATATATTCTGGTTTAAACCTATGCAGATCTTGTGTGTACTGTCACAGTCTCCATGTGTGAACTTATATTGGTATTGTTCTATCTGGAAGGTGTTGTTTTCTTGGAGTCATCCACAACCTCTGGTTCTTACCATCTTTCTGCCTCCTCCGTCATGTAAATCTCTGAGCTTTGAGGGGAGGGCTTTGATAAAGACATCTCATCTAAAACTGAGTGCTCTGAAGCCTCTCGCTCTCTGCACATTGTTCACTTGCCTCCAACCACTTTTTAAAACTGTAACTACCAGAGTAATGTTTTAAAAAGTTACATCTGATAATATTACCACATTGTACCCAAAATTAATTATAATACCTTTTACTCCCCAAAGAAGGAATTATTAATGTGGCCTAAAAAGTCATGTATGGTAATGACCAAATGCTTCTCCACATACTACACTTCCCTTAGTAGTAAATGCTTTTCCTTTCTTTATAACATATATTTGTATTTTCATGTATAGTTGTATAATTCCTTGGATAAGTATCACCTCTACCACTGTATTTCAAACTCCACAAGTGTAGGAATCACATCTTGTTTTGCTTCTCCTTGTTTGTCCATTGCAAAAGAACAGTGCCTTGCACATATTGCCCCATATGTATTAAAAGAATGAATGAGTTAGTAAATAGATGCATCAGGTTAAACTATCTACACTCCATCAGGTAGGGGTTTTACCCTAATGCGCCTGCTAACATGACTGTTTTAATAGTAATCATGAATCACAGTGTGTAGAAATAGAATCATTGCCTATGGCTGCTTCCAGAGTTGCTCAGTGCAAGGAGACAGCAGATCCTGCAAGGTGAATTCAGACACTCTTGCACATACCTAGAAAGAGGTTTACCTCTAAACTACATCACCAACCCATAGTTATGGCTGAGTGCAAGTTTCCATATTTCACGGGAGAGAACTACCCATGCAGACAGAGGTGGACATCCTCACTAGCAGTGGGTGGATGAACCCCCACCAGCACCTCTGTGCAGATTCTTTTCCGAGCCAGTCTCTAGGCATGGAAAGGCCATGGCCAGATGATTCTGTAAAGGCCAGAAAACTCCTTCAGCATACCATTTCATTGTTACCAGGGATGCTGTCTCATGGAGGTGGGGATAGTTGGGCCCAGGGGAACAAAAAAGAAATCCTGTCTTTCATAAACCAATGCAATATCACTGTTTCTCCCATCTCGTACCACAAGAAGGGCTGTCTATAAGTTTTGAGACAGCAGACTTGGGTGTGTGCACTACAGTCCATGTCACTTTGGATGTCAATCCATTCGTGAACTGGGAATTTGTCCCCACCAATGGTTGGTTTGGTTTAACTGGACTCAGAACTTCACTCATAGCACTTCTAAGAACCTGCTTCTCCATTGTCCCTGGGAGGTTATGAGGCGTAACCTGCTACATGCTGTACTTTGGCCCTGTGGCTTTCTTGTGCTGCATAAAGCCTGTAGTTCTTCTCCTGTGACTTGGGCCATTATTGTTTTGAGCTTGTCTTTTTAATATAGCCTTTTGGTCCTTAGTTTATGATTCTGAGAATTTCAGACCTCCCATCATCTTCAGGAAGCAACTAATTTTATGGATAGTGGATATAATACTCATTTTAAAGTCAGGCAGACCTGGGTTAACATCCCAGCATAATACTTCTGTATATCAATGATCACAGTCGGTATTTTTCCTTTAATAAAATGAGAAGATATCTGCTTTATAAGGTTGGTGTGCACGTTAAACATCACAATAGCTCTATAGTGTATTATAGAGAGCCTTTGGTACATATTAGTCCACCCTAAACTATTCGTAGGACAGGATAAACACTTCATCTTCCTTCCCTCCTGGTGTCTTTCTGTGCTGTTCTGTTGCTTGAGACACATTCACAGGCAGGTTATTAAGTCTGATTCTCTGCTGGGAGGAAACTCCCTAGAGGGGACAATTTCTATGTATAGCTGAGGCTTGTGGGTTGAGTGCTTCTTTCCAGCACCCAGTGCAAATATCCTCAGAAATCTAGATTCCTTATGCAAAGAAGGGAGGCCAGTACAACTTTGCTTTAGGTTTGGGTTGGGAGGGTTATGTATGTGCACCTGGGGGGGGGGACTGTATTGTATATTAGGGAAGAAAATTTCCCATCTTCAGAATAAGGAGAGTGTCAGAAAATAAGTTTAAATGAGCTTCCAGTGGCCATCTAGAAGATAGGTTTCAAATGACAGCTATCTGAAGTCTCTGGACAATGGGGCTTTTGTCATTTCATATTTATTCCAGTGTAACAATTCACCAAACCTAGTAAATACAATGGTTTTCTTTTGTGATCTCTGTTCTTTGCTTTCATGGTGGTCAATAGATTTCTTTACCTAAACACTGTCTTTAGATTTATCTGTGGGGAGTATGTTAGGATTGCTTTATCTCACTCCAACCCCAAAGAGAAGTTTATTTCACACAAAGGGAGGAATTGTTACTAGCAGCTTTAAGGAGAAAAGGAAAAGGCTGGATACCTGGGTCTGTAATAAGGAAGCCAAAAAGGTCTTTTGGAATTGGTTTGAACTTGGCACATGGTCTGGAAATTTAAGAGAACACACATGTAAAGAAACACAGGACATTTCTCTGAGAATCTTAAAACCCTCCTTTGTGGCTCTAAATTCCTATCTGGACCAGTTCATCATATTATCTATGTGCTATCTCAGTTAGAGGCCCTTTTCTTCCTGTTCTGAAATCTTAGCTTTTTTTGCTTTTAACTTTCCTTGTTCAAAAGTAAGTTTGGCTTTTAGTTCATTCATAGGGTTTAAACAGTTAAGTCTTTTAAATTTATAGCTAAACAGGTTAGCACAGATAACTACCCTCATCTTCCTCCCTAAGAAATTATGACTCACCCTTCTGGTATATCAGAAGGAGGATGGAATTCTTTTCAATAGCTGCAAATTACATTCTCACAATACCCAAATACCCTAAATTCATGAGCCATAAAATTAAGAAAGCAGCTCTTCCATACCAGAAAGGCCCAGCATGCTGGACATGGAAAAGAAGTTGTTGCCAATATAATCTGGGGCAGAAGTTCAGGCAATTCTCTGAGCAGTTTTAGGCTAGGAGAGTTTAGCTTAGAATATCAAAGAGAGGGAAATAAAAATGTACAAATGAGTCCGTTGGGAATGAGGAATTCCTATGCACAGATTCAGTGAGGAAGTATATGCCACTGTTTCCTCCCTTACCAGGCATTTCTCTATTGTAGCATTTTGAATTCCGAAGACTGTCCTACTGTCCTGGAACCTTCCTATTACTGGACTTCTCTGACTGCTCTTTGAATCATTCCACTGCCCATTGGGTCAGGTCTGTGCTGGCCAACAAGAATGTGGTGTAAGTGTGGGAAGGGGCTAATCCTAGACATGAATTGGAGCATCCAAACAGCATAACCCAGGAGTTCTTAGTCTAGGTATAAGGTATAAAGTAAACTGGCCTCTGCTGCCCCCCCATGGTTACTGAGGTTACTTTTCCTCATGTGGGGTGACTTCTGAAGAAAGACAATCAGACTCCCACATTTCTAGTCATTTCTTCAGGGTCTTTACTCCTCATTGTGCACAGTACCTTTAGGAACATGACTCTTGCCTGAGACAAGGGTGGGACAAAACTCGGTAAAGTGCTGAGAGTGGAGATTTTGGTTGTCATAAAGGTGCTGCTGTCCTCTCTGGTTTGCACCCAGACTAGGCATCTCTGTGTTGTTCTGGGGATGTGCAGAGAAGTGGGTGGGTACCAAACACTAGACATGGCACTACTCTTCTTAGCCTGTTCTTACGTTCCAAATCTCCAGCCTGAAGCACACAACACAAAGGGAGAATAACTTCCCAAATTTAATTAAGGAGCTATTGTTTGGATTCTATGTCGCTTTGGTCTCTTTGCCTGGTAGCTCCGAATGGTCAGAGGTAGCCAAAAGCTCAAGCTGTACCACAATCCAACCTCTGGTCCTAGTATACCTTTAGGCATTGTGGTGCTTTAAATGAGAATAGCTTACTTAGGCTCATATATTTGAATATTTGATCCCCTGTTGCTGAAACTATTTGGTAAGGGTTAGTAGGTGTGGTCTTGTTAGAGGAGGTTTGCCACTGGTGGTGGGGTTTGAGGTTTCAAAAGCCCACACTTTCTGGATGGTGGTGGCACATGCCTTTTATCCCCACACTCACTCTGGAGGCAGAGGCAGGCAGACTTTTGTGAATTTGAGGAAAATCTGGTGAACAGAGCAAGTTCCAGGACATCCAGGGATACACAGAGACACTGTCTCCAAAAATAAAAATAAACAAACAAAAGGCTTACACTATTTTTAGGTAGTTTGTCCAGTTTTCTATTTGTGGATAAGATGTAAGCTCTCAACCACTCCACCAGCACCATGTCTGCCGGTCTGCTGTCATGCTTTCTACCATGATTCTCATGGACTCATTTTATGAAACTATAAGCCCCTGCAATCTCTTTCTTTTATATGTTACCTTTGTCATGGTGTCTTGTTGTTGCTATAAATTAACACATGGTTCCAAAGAGTTTTCTGTCCATCATGGAGGGGATGTATGGTAGAACAATTCACTTCACAGTGGCAGGAGGGGATGGTAGAATTGCTTCATACCATGGTAGACCAAGAAGCAGAGAAACAAGGCTGGAACCAGGATTCCATAAATCACCTGTGCTCATGTGTGTGTAGGATTGTCTTGATTTTTAATTGATGTAGCAGGATACAGATCAATGTGGACAATACAATTCCCTGGACAGAAGATCTTGGATTGTGTAAGGAAGCTGTCTTAGGGTTTCTGTTGCCGTGAAGAGACAACATATACAACTCATCTAAAGGAAAAAATTCATTGGAGCTGGTTTACATTTTCAGAATTTTAGTTCATTATTGTCATGGCAGGAAGCATGGTGGCATGCAGGCGGATACCGTGCTGGAGAAGAAAGTGAAAGTTCTGCATTTTGATCTGCAGACAACAGGAAGTGAAATGTCACACTGAAATGACTTCAGCGTATAAGACCTCAAGCCTGCCTCCACAGTGAGGCCATCCCTACTCCAAAAAGGCTACACCTCTTAAGGCTGGCACTCCCTATGAACCAACCATTGAAACACATGTGTCTAGTAAGCCATTCTTAATCAAACCACCACAGGAGCTATCTGAATCTGAGCCTGAGAAACCCGCAAACAGTCTATGGTTTCTGCCTCCAAGCTCCTGCCTTTATTTCCTGCCAAGACTTCTTAATGATGGATTGTGATCTGAAAGTATAAAATGAAATAAATAATTTCCTCCTCTATGTTGCTTTTGGTCAGGATGTTTGGTTACACCAACAGAAAGAAGACAAAGGCAAACATATGCTACCTATTTGTATATCAGATACTTAAATTCTCATTTTTGTAGCAGTCGCTTTGATGCACAATCCATATACTGTATGTGCCTCAAGCATGGTGTTGGAGTTGCAACAGCTAGAAGCTAGAGACTGTGAGAGGAGCAAGATCTGGCTACTAAGGTCTCCCGGGTTACGGTGTAGAAGATGGAGTAAAAACCCACAGCGGATGACCAACTTGGACTTTTAAAATGCTAAGATTTTGAAAGACTATGGGACTTTAAGAGGCCAGAAAGATGGATTAGTGGTGAAGAGCATGTACTGCTCTTGCAGAAGACTCAAATTTGATTTTCAATACCTATACCTGATATCTTGAGCACATGAATACATGTGCATACACACTTGCACAGACATACACATAATTAAAAATAAAATAAATCTTAAAAGAGGTGGTAGGACAAGAAGACCAGGCAGACTGCCTATGAACCTTCTTCATTTTCTCTGTTTTCCCAGACCCAATTTTCAGGGTTGCCCCTAGCACTTCAATAGACCACTAACAACCTTTCTTTGACTCTGTCCCCATCTCCTGTGGATTCCACAGACCACCCCTTCCTCTCCTCCCCAATTTGTCCCTGTGTCCCAGCCCCCAACTCAATCACACCCCCTGCTCAAACCAGGCCATGCTTACCAGACTACCAGGTAGGCTGCCAGTGGACCTTCTCAACTCTCTCTGTTACCCAAGTCCCAATTGTCAGGGTCACCCTTAGTGCTGCAATGGACCATTTCCTTCTGGCTTATTCTTCCCCCAGTCTCCAACACCAGCAAGTATTCCCCTTGAACACATCAGCCAAGAAGGCCAGTAAAACAGGCAACACACAACAAACACAAACTGAAATCCAGAGAGGAAACAGAAACCAAGGAACAAAACCCCTACTCAATGAAGAAAATCGCAGGTATCAGCAGCTAGATCTATAATCACTCAAAACTCAGATGCCTTGATGCCAGCATAAGAACACAATCAGTAACACCCAGGGCAATATCTCCACCAGATTCCATCTATTCTACCACAGAAGCCCTACATATTCCAACAGAGCTGAAGCACAAGAAGAAACATTCAAACCAAGTTTATGAAGACGATAAAGGTCCTTAAAGAAGAAATGAAATAAACCCTTTATAGAAATCCAAGAAAAGCCAAACAAACAACTTAAGAAAAGGAATAAATTACTTACAGAAAGCCAAGAGAAAACAAGGAAAGGAAATAAATAAAACTGTTCAAGACCTGAAAGTGAAAATAGAAGCAATAAAGAAATCACAAACTGAGGGAATTCCAGAAATGAAAAATTTAGGAATTTGAACAGAAACTACAAAGGCAAACTTCACCAAGAGGATACAAAAGATGGAAATAGAGATTCTTGGGCAATGAAGATACAATAGAAGAAATGGTGAAAGACCTAGGGAAATCCCAAACTAGAGAACTAACAGCACAGCTGAAAGCTTTAGAACAATTCAAAGCAAACTCACCTAGAAGGAGTAGATGGCAGGAAATAATCAAATTTAGAGCTGAAATCAATACAATTGAAACAAAAAGAACAATACAAAGAATCAACGAATCTAAGAGTTGGTTCTTTGAGAAAGTTAACAAGATAGATAAGCCCTTAGCCAAACTAATCAAAAAACAGAGAGAGAGTGTCCAAATCAACAAAATCAGAAATGAAAAGGGGGACATAACAACAGAACCCCAGAAAGTCCAGAGAAATATCAGGTCAGACTTTGAAAATCTATATTCCACAAAAATGGAAAATCTAGAAGAAATGGACAGCTTTTTGGACAGGTACCATTTACCAAAATTAAATCAAGATCAGATAAAATACCTAAACAGACCTATAAAACTAAGGGAAATTGAAGCTGTCATTAAAAGCCTCCCAATTAAAAAAAGCCCAGGTCCAGATAGTTTTAGTACAGAATTCTACCAGACATTCAAAGAAGAACTACTACCAATACTCCTCAAACTGTTTCATACAGTAGAAACTGAAGGAATATTTCTAAATGCCTTTTATGAGGCCACAATTACCCAAATACCCAAGCCACTCAAAGACACAACAAAGAAAATAATTATAGATCAATTTCCCTCATGAATATTAATGCAAAATTTCTCAACAAAATTCTGGCAAGCCATATGCAACAACATATAAAAAATATCATCCACCATGATCCAGTAGACTTTATCCCAAAAATGCAGGGATGGTTCAACACATGAAAAACTGTAAATGTCATCCATCATATAAACAAATTGAAGGAAAAAAAACACATGATCATATCCTTAGATGCTAAAAAAGCCTTTGACAAAATCCAACAGTCCTTTATGATAAAAGCTCTGGAGAGAACAGGAATACAGGGAAAATATCTAAATATAACAAAGGTGATTTACAAGAAGCCAACAGCCAACATCAAACTTAATGGAGAAAAACTCAGAGCAATCTCACTAAAATCAGGAACTAGACATATCCCCTTATCTATTCAGTATAGTTCCCAAAGTTTTAGCTAAAGCAATAAGAATGAAAGGAGATTAAGGGGATACAAACTGGAAAAGAAGAAGTGAAACTATCTCTATTTGCAGATGATATGATTGTATATATAAGTGACCCACCAAATTCCACCAGCCAACTTCTACAGCTGATAAACACCTTCAGCAATGTAGCAGGATACAAGATTAACTCAAAGAAATCAGTAGCCCTCCTATACACTAAAGACAAACAGGCTGAAAAAGAAATAAGGGAAACTTCACCCTTTAGAAAAGCTGCAAATACCATTAAATACCTTGGAGAAACTATAACCAAAGAAGTGACAGATCTATTTGACAAAAACTTTAAATCACTGAAGAAAGAAATTGAAGAGGATATCAGAAAATGGAAAGATCTCCCATGTTCCTAAATAGGTAAGATCAACACAGTAAAAAAGGCAATCCTACCAAAAGCAATCTACAGATTCAATGCAATTTCCATCAAAATCTCAACACAATATTTTACAGACCTTGAAAGAACAATACTCAATTTCATTTGGAATAACATCAAAGCCAGGATCTCCAAAACAAGTTTGCACAAGAAAAGAACCTTAGGAGGCATCACCATCCTTGACTTCAAGTTATACTATAGAGCTACAGTAATAAAAAACAGTCTGGTACTGGCATAAAAACACACTTGTGGATCAATGGAATCTAATTGAAGATCCCAACATAAACTCAAAAACCTATGAACACCTCATCTTTGAAAAAGAGGCCAAAAATATTCAATGAAAAAAGAGAGTATCTTTAACAAATGGTGTTGGCATAGCTGGATGGTAGTGTGTAGAAAAATGTATATAGATCCAAGCCTACAACCCTGTACAAAACTCAAATCCAAGTGGATCAAAGACCTCAACATAAACCCAGCTACACTGAAGTCGATAGAAAAAAAAAAAAGAAAAATACCCTCCAACGCATTGGCACAGGTGACCACTTCCTAAATATAGCACCAGTGGCACAGACAGTAAGATCAACAATCAATAAATAGGAACTCCTGAAACAGAGAAGCTTCTGTAAAGCCAAGGACACAGTCAATAAGACAAAACAACAGCTTACAGAATGAGAAAAGATTTTCACCAACCCTAAAGTGATAGAGGACTGATCTCTAAAATATATAGAGAACTCAAGAAACTAGAGCCCAAAAGCTTGAATAACCCAATCAAAAATGGGGTTCATAACTAAAAAGGGAATTCTCAGCAGAAGAATTACAAATGGCTGAAAAGCACTTGAAAAAGTGCTCAACATCTTTAGCTATCAGAGAAATGCAAATCTAAACATCGTTGAGATACCACCATATACCTGTCAGAATGGTTAAGATTAAGAACACAGATGACAGCCTATGCTGGAGAGGTTGCAGTGCAAGGGGAACACTCCTCCATTTTTGGTGGGAATGTAAGCTTGTTCAGCCACTCTGGAATGCAGTATGGCGATTTCTCAGAAAACTGAGAATCCATCTCCCCAAGGATCCCACAATACCACTACTGGGCATAAACCCTAAAGATGCACATTCTCACTCCAAAGGCATTAGCTCAACTATGTTCATAGAAGCATTATTCATAATAGCAAGAACCTGGAAACAACCTAGATGCCCCTCAACTGAAGAATGGATTAACAAACTGTGGTACATCTACACACTGGAGTACTACTCAGCAGTAAGAAAAAATGATATCCTAATATTTGCAGGCAAATGGATGGATTTGGAGAATATCCTCCCAAGTGAGGTATCACAAGCCCAGAAAGATAAGCAGGGGATGTACTCACTCATTAGTGGACTCTAAACAAAATAGCAAAAAGCAAAGCATGTCCAAGCTGCAAACCACAACCACTGAACAGCTTGTGATCTGAAACACCTTGAACTAGCACCTTGGAGCCCATTCCCTCCAGAGAAACATCTGACCCAGTCTTGATGTTGGGATGAGGAAACTGAATCTGCCTGGTATGGATACTGAACTAAGCCATCTTGGGACCTTGGGATGTCCTGCCCTTGCTGGGGAGGAGACAAGGAGATGGGGAGAAGAGAGAGAATGACTGTGAGGGGCAGGAGGGGGAAGGGTGTTTGAATAAGGGGATATATGGATAAAAATGAGACTTTATTCATAATAACAAAATAGAAGAAATAGCTACATTGATCAAAGAAAATGTTAAATCTAAAAGATTCCTAACAGAAAACATCCAGAAAGTCTAGGACTTTATTCATAATAACAAAATAGAAGAAATAGCTACATTGATCAAAGAAAATGTTAAATCTAAAAGATTCCTAACAGAAAACATCCAGAAAGTCTAGGACACAATATAAAGACCAAGTTAAAGAAGAAGAATATAGGAAGAATCCCAGTTCAAAGACCCAGAAAAAATCATGGAAGAAAAATTTCCTAACCTGGAGTGTGGGATACCTATAAAGGTACAAAGAGCATATAGAAAATCAAATAGATTCAACCAGAAATGAAAGTCATCTCACAACATAATAGTCATAGCACATAGGAGAAAAAGAATATTAAAATTTGCAAAGGAAAACAATAAAGTAACTTATAAAGGCAGACCTATTAGAATTATAGCCAACTTCTCAATGGAGACTCTAAAATTCAGAAAAGC
The DNA here is from genome assembly GCA_004025045.1 of Sigmodon hispidus. Lineage (NCBI taxonomy): Eukaryota > Metazoa > Chordata > Mammalia > Rodentia > Cricetidae > Sigmodon > Sigmodon hispidus. The sequence goes on from PVIH01015861.1 coordinate 35,234, forward strand.
AGCCCAGCAGTGGTCATACACACCTTTAATCCTAGCACTCAGGAGACAGAGGCAGGCAAAATTCTGTTAGTTTCAGGCTAGCCTGGTCTCCAAAGCAAGTTCCAGGAAAGCCAGGGCTGTTGCACAGAGAAACCTTGTCTCATAAAACCAACCATTCAATTCATCAATCAATCAATCAATCAATCAATCAATCAAAAAAATTAAATTAAATATCCAGAAGGGCTTGAGCAGATATTCCATAGACTCTAGAGATGACAAATGCCAGTCCAGATTACTATACCCAACAAAACTAGTCACCATGGATGGAGAAAATAAGACATTCCACAATAAAGTCAAGTTTAAACAATATCGATCTACAAATCCAGCCCTACAGAAGGTACTAGAAGGAAAACCCAAAATCAAGGAGGTTAACCACATGCATGAAAACAAAAAATAATCTCACTCTATCAAAAGCAAAAGAAAGGACACATACACCACCACCACTAACAGCATCAAATTAACAAGACTTAATTATTGTCATATTAATGGTCTAGATTTCCCAATAAAGAGATGCAGGCATCCCCACATCTGACATCTGATTTCTGAAGTATATAAAGAACTCAAGAAACAAGATATCAAAAAAGCAAATAATTCAATTTAAAAATGGGATACACATCTAAACAGAGAAGTCACAACAGAAGAATCATAAATGGTCCAGAAACACCATAAAGAAATCATCAACATCCTTAGCCATCGGGGAAATGCAAGTCAAAATGACTTTGAGATTCCACATACCTTTCAGAACGACTAAGATCAGAAACACAAGTGACAGCTAATGCTGGAGAGGATTCAGAGCAAGGGAACACTCTTCCACTGCTGGTGAGAGTGAAAACTTGTACAGCAACTTTGAAAATCAATATGGTGATTTTTCAGAAAAATGAGGATCAATCTACCACAAGTCCCAGCTATACCACTCTTGGGCATATACCCAAAGGATATTCAATCATACCATAAGGCCACTTGCTCAACCATGTTTATACCAGCTTTATTCATAATAGCCAGAACCTGGAAACAACCTAGGTGTTCTTCAACTGAAGAACAAATAAAGAAAATGTGGTACATTTACACAGTGTAGTATTACTTAGCTACTAAAAACAATGACATAAAATTTGAAGGCAAGTAGATGGAACTAGGAAAAAAATCATCCTGAGTGAGGCAACCCAGACTCAGAAAGACAAACATGGTATGCATTCACTTATAAGTGAATATTAACTGTAAAGTCAAAAATAACCATGCTTCAACATACAGATCCAGAGAGGCTAAGTAACAAGGACTCAAGGGCAAGAAACATGGATATCCCTTAGAAGGGAAAATAGAAGAAATTTCATGGACTGGAATCAGGTGTGGATAGAAAAATGCGAAATCAGGTGGGGTAGAGTGGTGAAGAGTACTGAAAGAGCTGGCTGGAGACCAGGGGCATTTCAGCATCAGGTAGAAAGCAGCAAAGGAAACTCCCAGGAATCGACAGGGAAGAACCCAGCTAAGACTCCTAGGAATAGCAGATATGTAGCTTGAGTTGATCATTTCCTATGACCAGACAAGACTTCCAGTGGAGGGATTGATTGGGACACCAACACAGCCACATAATCTTGGACCTACAGTCTGGGTAGCACAGAGATTGTGGGAGTGGCGAACCAATGACTGATCCAGTCTGAGACCTGTACCACAATAGTAATCCCACCCTTGACACTGCTTGGAGCATTAGGATCCAAAGGCTGGATGGTTCAAAGAACTAGGATAGAACTAAACACAACTGGAGAAGAAAAAGTCATTGCAATGATGCCTAACAGTATTCTGCTATACTCATATATTGGTCCTAGCCTAATAGTAATTAGAGAGGCTTCATCTAGCAACAGGTGGAAACAGATGCAGAGACCTATAGTTAAACATTAGACTGAACTCAGTGAATTCTGTTGAGGGGACGGGAAGAATTCTAGGAGCCAGAGGAGCCAATGACATTAGGAGAAAACTCACAGACCCAACTAACCTGGGCTTATAGGAGCTAACAGAGACTGAGCTGACAACTACTGAGCCTGCATGGGACTGACCTAAGCTCTCTGCATATATGTGGCAGTTTTGAAGCTTGGTCTTCTTCTCTCTTATCAGTGGGAACAGGGGCTTTCTCTGACTCTCTTACTGGCTTTTGGGACCCTTTCCTTATACTTAGTCACCTTGCCCAGCCTTAATACAAGGTGAGGTGCTTAGTCTTACTGCAACTTGATATGCATTGTTTTGTCGATATCCATGGGAGGTCTGTCTTTTTTGGAATAGATATTAAGGATGAGGAGTAGATGAGGAGAGACAGAAGGGAGATCAGGGGAATAGAAGGACTGAAAAGAGAAACTTTAGTCTGGATGTAAATAAAAGACACAGACTAACAGAATGGATTAAAATAAAAACAGGATCCATCCTTCTACTGTATATAAGAAGCACACTTCAATGTTTAGAATAGATATTTCCTTGGGGTAAGGTGTTGGAAAAAGATATTCCAAATAAATGGACCTAGGAAGCAAGCTGGTATCACCATTTTAATATCTAATAAAACAGTCTTCAAACCAAAATTAATTAAAAGAGATAGGGAAGGACGCTTCATAGTTATCAAAGGGAAAAATACACCAATATGACATTTCAATTCTTAAAATCTATGCCCTAAACATGAGGGTATCCACTTCTGCAAAACAAACATTTCTACAGTTTAATCACATTTTGACCCTTACACGCTGACAGTGGGAGATATCAATACACCATTTACACCAATAGAAAGGTCATTCAGACAAAAACTATACAGATACTGGAGTAAACTGATATTATAAAACAATGAATCTAATAGATATTTACAGAATATTCTATCCAAACATGAAAGAATATGCCTTCTCAGAACCTTATGGAAATTTCTACCAAACTGACCACAAACTTGGTCACAAAGCAAGTTTCAATAGATACAAGAAAATTGAAATAAATCCCTATGTTGTGGAATATTAGTTTAAGATGTGTTACATTCATTTATACTGTAGAATATGTGTTTAATGATGCAAAAATGCATTGCATTATTTTGTGCTTTATTTGTTGAACTCTGTGAAGCTGGGTTACTGTGCCTGTCTAAAACACCTAATTGTCTAATAAAGAACTGAATAGCCAATAGCTGAGCAGAGGATAAGGATAGGTTGGGCTGTCAGGCAGAGAGAATAAATTGGAGGAGAAATCTAGGCAGAACAGGAAGGACAAAGAGGGAGAAAAGGAGGAGAGGAGAACACCAGGGGACTGTCACACAGCAACACAGACAGTCATGGAGTAAGAAGGAAAAAAGATATATTTAATAAAGAAAGATAAAAAGCACAGAGGTTAAATGTAGTTAAAGAAAAACAGGATAATTTAAGTTAGACCAGCTGGCTAGAAAAAAGCCAAGCTAAACTCCAGCATTCATAAGTAAGAATAAATTTCTGTGTATTTATTTGGGAGTTGGGTGATGGGGCCCAAAGAATATAAAAGAAAAAAAGCCAACTCTATCCCTGCATCCTATCAGACCACTATGAATTAAAGCTGGATATCAACAACAACAGAAACAACAGAAAACTTACAAACTCATAGAAATTGAACAACTCTTTAGTGAATAAAAATGGGTCAACACAGAAATAAAGAAATTAAAGCATTTCTAGAATTGAATGCAAATGAATAGACAACATACCTAAACTTATGAGACACAAAGAAAGTGATACTGAGAGGAAAGTTACCTGCCTATATAAAAATTGGAGAGATCTCATACTAACAACTTAACAGTATATTTAAAAGCTCTAGAATAAAAAGAAGTAAAAACACCCAAGAGGAGTAGAAGGCAGGAAATAATCAAACTGGGGGCTGAAGTCAATAAGACAGAGAAAAAGAGAACAATATGAAGAATCAATGAAACAAAGAGTTGGTTTTTTGAGAAAACCAATATGATAAAATTTTATTCCTGCTAACTAAAAGGCAGAGAGAGAATATAAAAATTAAAATCAGGAAAGGGGCATAACAACAATCACTGAGGAAATCCAGGGAAACATAAGGACATGCTTTAAAGCCTGTACTCCACAAAATTGAAAAAATATAAAAGAAATGGATAATTCTTCTTATAGGTACCATTTACCAAAATTAAATCAAGATCAGATAAACAATTTTAATAGACCTATAATCCCTAGTGAAGTGAAGCAGTCATTAAAAGACTCCCAACCAAAGAAGCACAGGGCCAGATGGGTTTAATGAAGAATTCTACCAGACATTCAAAGAAGAGCTGATTCTAAAACTTCTCAATTTATTCCAAAAAATATAAACAGGGAAACATTACTAAATTCATCTTACAAGGGCACAAGCACCCTGATATCCAAACTACATAAAGACAAAACAAAAAAGAGAATTACACTCCAATTTCTCCTAGTTACACAAATACAAAAATACTCAATAAAATACTGACAAATATAATCCGAGAACATAGAGAAAAGATCATCTACTATGATCAAGTAGGCTTCATCCTAGAGATTCAGGGATGATTCAACATATGAAAGCCTGTCAATGTAATCTACCACACAAATAAACTAAAAGAAAATCTCATTTGATGATGAAAAAAGCCTTTGACAGAATCCAACACACTTTCATGATAAAAGTCTTAGAGAGATCAGGGGTACAAAGGACATACATAAACATAATAAAAACAATATACAGCAAGCCAATTGACAATATCAAATTAAATGGACAGAAATTTAAAGCAATTCCAATAAAATCAGGAACAAGACAAGGTTGTCCACTTTCTCCATATCTATTCAATATAGTATTTGAAGTTCTAGCTAGAACAATAAGACAACAAAAGGAGATGAAGGGGATATAATTTGAAAGGGAAGAAGTCACAGCATCATTATTTGTAGAGGATATGATAGTATACATAAGCAGTCTTAAAAATTCTACTATGGAACTCATATAGCTGATAAACATTTTTAGTGAAGTGGCTGAATAAATGATTAACTAGAAAAAAAATCAGTAGCTCTTTTATATACAAAACACAAACAGAATGAGAAAGAAATCAGGGATAAAACACCCTTCAAAACAGCCTCAAATAATATAAAATATCTTGGTATAACTCTAATCAAGCATGTGAAAGACTTGAATAATAAAAACTTCAAGTCTTTGAGACAAGAAATTGGTGAAAATATCAAAACATGAAAAAAATCTCCCATCTTCATGATTGGAAGAGTTAACATAGTGAAAATGACCATCCTACCAAAAGCAATCTACAGATTCAATGCCATCTCTATCAACATTCCAACACAATTCTTTACATATCTTATAGGACAATACTAATACTAAATTTTATATGGAAACACACACACACACACACACACACACACACACACACACACCCCACACACAAAAACCCCAGGATAGCTAAAACATCCTGAACAACAAAAAGAATTGCTGGAAATATCAGCATCCCTTATTTTAAGTTGTAGTACAGAACTATGATAATAAAAACATCATAATATTGGCACAAAACAGACACATTGATCAATGGAATCTAATTAAATACCCAGACATAAATCCATAGACATAATGGAAACATGATTTTTGATAAAGTAGCTTAAAATACAAACTGGAAAAAAGACATTTTCAACAAATGGTGCTGGACAAACTGGATTTCTATATGTAGAAGAATACAAATAGATCCATATTCTTCACCCTACATAATACTCAAGTCTAAGTGGATTCAAGACCTTAAAACCAGACAGACTGTGCCTAACAGAAGAGAAAGTAGGGGGAGGGTAGCCTTCAATGTTTTGCAGAAGACAACTTTCTGAACAAAACACTGATAGCACAAGCACCTAATATCAATAATTAATAAATAAAATGTCATGAAACTGAAAAGCTTCTGTAAGGCAAAGGACAATGTCAGTCTAGTAGACATTGTCTACTAAAACAAGACAAATTAGTAGCCTACTGAATAGGAAAAGATTTTTACCAACTCTACATCTGATAGAGAGCTAATTTTCAAAATATATAAAGAACTCAAGAAACTACACATTGACAAACCTCATAATCAAATTAAAAACAAGCTACATATCTAATCAGAGAAGTCTCAAAAGAGGGATCTCAAATGGCTGAGAAACACTTAGATGGTCAACAACCTTAGCAATCAGGGAAATACAAATCAAAACTGCTTTATGATTCCATCTTAATTGTGTCAGACTTGCTAAGATCAATAACACAAGTGATAGCTCATGCTTGTGAGGATGTGGACCAAGGGTACCGCCTGTCTATTGCTAGTGTGCATACTTGTATGGTTACTATTGAAATCAATATGGCAGTTCCTCAGAAAATTGGGAATTGATCTACCTTAAGACCAAGGTCTACCACTTTTGGGCATATATCCAAAAGAATACTCCATCCTACCACAGGGACACTTGCTCAACTATGTTCATTGTGGTTTATTCAGAGTAACCAGAAACTTTAAACAACCCTTGATGTCCCTGAACAAAAGGCTGGATAATGAAAATGTGTTTCATTACATAATGGATCATTACTCAGTTCTTAAAAATAATGAGACTATGAAATATAGAGGCGAAATGAACGAAATGAGAAAAAAACACCCTGAGTGAGGTAACCCAGACCCAGAAAGACAAATATGGTATGTATTTACTTATAAGTGGACATTTGCTGTACAGTAAAGGATATCCAGGCTACAGTCCACAGACCCATAGAGGCTAACTATCAAGGAGGGCTCAAGGAGGGACATATGACACATGGATCTCCCTGGGAAGGGAAAATAGAATATATTTTGTGGGTGGTCTTGGGCCACATAGGAATGGAAGGGATCAAGTTGAACTATATGAAGAGAGAGAAAGAGAGAGAGAGAGAGAGAGAGAGAGAGAGAGAGAGAGAGAGAGAGAGAGAGAGAACACTTGAATGGAGGGACATTTGTGGGTTGAGGCAGAAACCTAGTGCAATGGAAACTTAGGAATCTATGAAGGTGACCCTAGCAATGGGGGATATAGAGCCTGATCTGGCAATCTTCTATGCCAGACAAGGCCTCCAGTGGAGGGACCATGACACCAACCTCGCCACAAAACCTTTGACTTTAAATTTGTCCTGCCTACAAGATGTACAGTTGATAATGGTGGCACAGAAATTGTGAGAGTGGTCAACCAATGACTGATCCAAACTTGAGATCAATGCCATGAGACAGAGACCATGTCTGACACTCATAGACAATAGCCTAACATAATCATCATCAGAGAGGATTCATCCAACAACTGATAGGAGCTGATGCAGAGATCAACAGCCAAACATTAGATGGAGGTTTGGGGAACCTGTGGAAGGCAGGGTGAGGATTGTAGAAGTTAGAGGGGTTAAGGACACCATAAAAGTATGGCTCGTAGAGCTAACTAACCTGGGATCATAGGGATTCACAGAGACTAAACCAACAATCAGAGAGCCTATATAAGTATGACCTAGGTAGGTCTTCTGCATATATGCTATGGTTTTGTAGTGTGGTGCTCTTATGAGACTCCTAACCTTGAGAATGGGTGCTGTTTTGTTGGAAAGATGTCATTTGTTTAATTATGTAAAGATGTGTTGTATTTGTTTCACCTTGTCTGCCTAAGGCAACTGATTGATCTAATAAAAAGCTGAATTTCCAATAGGTAGGCAGGAGAGAGATAGATGGAGCTGCCAGGCAGAGAGAATAAGTAGGGGGAGAAATCTAGGCATGGGAGAAGAAGGAAGAACCAGAGGAAGAAGAAGGAGGAGAGACTAGGGGAAAAAGAGAGGGACAAGTAGCTGCCAGACAGACAGACACAAGAAGCTGTGAAAGTTAAGTTACTTGGAAAGAAAAGTAACAAAGCCCAAGGTAGATAAAGAGAAACAGGTTAGTTTAAGTTAAAAGAGCTAGCCCAAAAGAAGCCTAAGCTATCCCAAGCATTCATAACTAGTAAGAAATTTCTGTGTCATGATGGAGAGCTGGTTGGTGGTCCCAAAGAAAAAGCCTAGTACACTGGCTCTGACATTTTGCCTGTGTTTGGAATACTTTTCCTTCTACTGGGGTTGCCTCATCGAACCTTGATATGAGGGTTTGTGCCTAGTCTTTTTGTAACTTGTTATGTCATGTTTAGTTGATATCCGTGGGAGGCCTGCTCTTTTCTGAAGGAAAGCAGAGGAGGAGTGAATCTGGAGGAGATGATGGGAGAGATTGGGAGGAAAGGAGGGAGAGAAAACTGCAGTTGAGATATATGAGAGAAAATGAATAAATCATTTTTAAAAAGACTATTTGTAGCCTTAAGTTTCTGGCTGGTCTGGCCCAGCCTAGCCCCTAAGTCCAGACCTACAGTTCTACAGCTGCTTAGCCCCAAATAATCACACAAAGGCTTATATTAATTTAACAAAACTGTGGCTTATGGCTCAGGCTTATTACTTGTTAGCTATTACAACTTTCTTATTTCTATTAATCTTTTGTATTGCCATGTGGCTTTGTGGCTTTACCTGTACTTTTATAGGTACTTGCTACTTAGGCAGCTGGATCAAGTCTCCCTGACTCTGCCCTCCTTATCCTTTATGCTTGGATTTCCTGCCTGCTCCTAAGCTGCTTGACCATAGGCCAAAACCATTCTTTTATTATCCAATGGTAATTCATAGCATACAGGAAGACATCCCACACCCACTATTAATTTCTTTCTATGTAAAATCTTCATTTGCTGCAGTTGACACATTTTGATGTGAGGCACTTTTGTTGGCACTGATTATGAGTATTTCTCATTTACTATGGTTTCTTCTTTGATGCAAGAGTTAACCAAATATGCATGTTTTTACATTAAAATATCTTTCTCCCTCTTTGAGAAACAAAACTCAAAGCAACAACAACAACAACAAAAAGAACAAAATATACTCAAACTATAAAGTGAAACAAAAATCCCCTCAAACCATATGGTGTCTGTTTTGTGTTGGCTAACTATTTTAGGACATGGGGCATACCCTGGATTGACACTTTATTGAAGAAGACTAATTTCCCTTTGTCAGCAGGTGCCAACTGCACAAATCTCCTTGGTCAGGGGTGGAATTGTTAGTGTCCCACTCCAAATTCTCTCCTTTACCCTGTCCTCATATTATTCTCATTTAATCCTCCTGAACTAATATTCCCTTTATCTCCTTATAACATTATATTCTATATGCCATTCCTTCGAAGATTCTCTGCTCTTTCCTGGTCCCTCACTAGGGATCTAAGATCTGTAATTAGACTGAAGCACATATATGTATGATAAACTTAAAAGCTAACATCCACAAGCAAAAAAAAATTGCAATATCTGAATTTGGGGGTCTGGGTTAACTCAGGATAATTGCTTAGACCCATTCATTTACACAAATTTATGATTTCATTTATCTTAGTGGTCCAATAATGTTCCTTTGTGCATTGTACCACATTTTCATTATCCCATTCATCACTTGGTGAACATCTAGGCAGTTTCCAAATGCTGGCTATTATGAAAAGATCAGCAATGAACGTGGATGAGCAAGCATCTGTGTAGTAATATATAGAGTCCTCTGGGTATATCTAGAACTTGAGGATTGATTTTTAACTCTGAGAAACCTCCGTAGTGATTTCCATAGTTGTTGTAGTAGTTCGCACTCCCACCAGTAATGTGTTGTAAATGGTTCCGGCCCAGACTTTCTGGTCTAACTCAGAGGTTCAGATTCACAGTCCCACAGAATCACACAGACGCTTGTATTATTTTTATGCTGATTGACCTAGGGCCCAGCCACACAACTTGATAGCTTCTTCAGCTGAACTCAACCCATCTTGTTTAGCCATGAGGCTCAGTATCTTTTCTCAGAGCAGCATTTCCTCTGCATCTCTTGGCAGCTCCAGCAACTCTGGCATCTGTGTCTGCTCTGAGATGTTCCCGAGTTTCCTTAGCCTGGTAGCTCCGCCCACACTTCCTTTTTGTCTTTGGCCAATCAGCTTTTTATTAAACCCATAGGTGGGACAAATATTTACATTACCAGTATAATCCCTCTCTAGTAATGAATAAATATTCTTTTTTCCCTACATCCTCACCAGCATATACTAGGTTTTATTATATTTGTTTTTGTTATTATTTCTGAGGTAAGTTGAAGTCTCAAATTAGTTCTAATTTGCATTTTCCTGAAGGATATTGATTTTTTTTAGAGTAAATAGATCTGGAGGAGAGGAGGGTGTACCTGGGAGAAGTAGAGGAAGGAAAAACTGGGGTCGGGATGTAATGTATGAGAGAAGAATAAAAATAAATTTTTCTCAGCCATTTGTGTTTCATATTTTGAGAACTCTGTTTAGTTCCATTTTTAATTGAGATGTTTTCATAAGAGCTTTTTAAAAGATTATTTTTAAAAAATCTTGACAATAAGCCTCTATCAGATTATAAATGGTATTTGTTTCTTTTTTGTAGGCTGCCACTTTGCTCAAATGACATCCATTGCTGTAGAAAAAAAACTAACTTCAAGGAGTTCTATTTATTAATTGTGGCTATTAATGCCCATGCTACTGGCATCCAGAAATCCATTTCCTATGCCACTGACTTCAAACCTATTACCTACTTTTTCTTCTGTTTCTTAAAAGATATCACTGATAAAATTTAAAAGTATGCCACAGACTGGAACAAAATTTTGTAAGAAATGTGTATGCCAAAAATTTTCTCATGAATATATAAAGGATTTCTATGAATCATTGGTTCTCAGTTGGGTGTGATTTTTTTTCCCTTGGGGATAGTCGACCATGTCTAGAGATAATTTTGGTTTTCATAATTGATGTGGGGAGGTTTGTCTGTAGTGCTTCCTAGGAAATATAGGCAAGGGTGCTGTTAAACATTTTGCATGGTACAGGACACCTACATACAAAAAAGATTATCTGGCCCCAATATCAACAGTACTACCATTCAGAAACCCTATTACATAATCAATAGTGAAAGGATAAACAGCCCATTTTCCCTTTTATTGAAAATAGATTCTCTTCTCACATAATATATCCCAGTTATGGTTTCCCCTCCCTCTACTCCTCCAAGATCCTCCTTACCCGTCCTCCCAACCAGAGCCACTCTCTTTATGTCTTTCATTAGAAAAGTACAGGCTTCTAAAAGATAATAAAATATAGCAAAAAAAATAAGATAAAACAAAAAACATTGCATCTGAACTGGACAAGACAAATTAACAGAAGAAAAAAATTCTAAGAAAAGGCACAAGAATAAGAGACCTACTCATTTGCACATTCTGGTCTAGTAGGGGTGAGTAGGCTGAGGCTGTAAACCTTTAGAGACCCTTGACCCAGATATACTTCCTTCAGCAAATTTGTACCTCTTAATGTTTCCACAATCTTCTCCAAGCAGTGCTAACAATTAGAAACCAGGTATTCAAATATATGGACCTTTAGGGGACATTTTTTCCATTTAAGTCACCATAGGCAGATAAAATAAAATTCTTTCTTTCTAGCAGTGGAAATCAAATGCTGTACTTTGTACATACTAGGTAATTGTTCTACCACTACCACAGGCACGAATGTGAAATAAAAATTTAAAGATACACTTTGATCTTAAATTAAAAAGACTTAATATTATAAATACTGTTCATTTTCTCATAATTAGTCTACAAATTAGAAACATTCTCAAATTCTAAGCATTTTATCTGAATTCATCTGAAAGAAAAAATATGAAATAACAAAAGAAGGATCAATCTGTAGTGTGTGACCCCAGACTCTCCTTAGCAGACAGGACTAGGGTTTGGCTGTGAGGGGCTCCTCCAGCCACACCTAAAAGAGGGGAACTTGCATGACCCGCCCTGCCTCCAGGGCAAACTGCATCATCAGAGAAGGACTGAGGCCTTGAAATTCAGACTCCTGTCCAGAGCAGAGTCAGAGATTAAGCAGATCCTTTGTTCTGAGAGACAGGAGACACATAAGCCCTCTTGCCACAATTGACTAGGAGCAGCCTAATCGTGAACCCACTGAAGCCATGGGCAGACTCCAGTGCAAAAATACATATAATAATATAAAGAACAACAAGGCAACACCAGAAGAAACTGGTGGTTCTACAACTACAAGACATGAACAGAACAATGAAGAAGAAACAGAAGGAACCAACACCAAAAACACCTTTATGAAAATTATTGAATCCTTCAAAGAAGATATAAAAAATTCCCTTAAAGAAATAGAAGGCGGTTCCGCCACCGGGACCTGTGCTCTCTGCGGCGTCCCAGCGCACTCTGGAGCAGGGGCAGCTGAACTCTGCACCTGGCCACACCCGCAGTTCCTGCTGCTCAGGGAATCTACTAGGAGCCCTACTGCGACCCCGAACTGAGTGAACTGAGCAAACTAACTGCAGGGGTCTCTGAGGGGCGGATTCGAACCCTGACCAGAGAGGTGACAGGAGACACACAAACCAAAGTGCCACAACTGATCAGGACCCATCTAATTGTCAATCACTGAACCCATGGGCAAACGTCAGTGCAAGAAATTACATAATAATACAAAAGGCAATATGGTAACTCCAGAAGAGAGTGGCGATTTTACAAATACAAGACCTGAACTGAGCAATGAAGAGGAAACAGAAGGAAGCAACACCAAAAATTCCTTTTTGATGATCATCGAAGCTCTCAAAG